>PVKN010041315.1:0-10588 GCA_004027915.1 Capromys pilorides
AAATAAAAAAATATAAAACATTTGGTTTAAAAAATCACTATCAGGAGAGGAAACATAGCAGGAGCGAAACCATGCACTTATGTACACAGGATGAATTAGATACTGGTCCTAGGAATCTTCAAAAGGTTTCTCACATTGATGATAGCAACATGCAACACTAAAACTACACTTGGAATGTGTGTCATTTTGGACTTTTAGATGTGCACTGCTTCTAACATAAACTCAGTTACTGCTATACTATCTCTTAAGTAAATGGTTGGTTAACAAAGAAACAGATAAAAGGGTATTAATTGAGAGTAAGAGACTATGCAAAACACTATAGGCTTGATAGGCTACAATTTTGTACATCTTTGGACTTCTAAATGTCAGTGTAAAAATGTGTAGCTGCTTTTATCAATTCTATAGAGATTTATTAGGATATCAATGATAGATAGAAAATATCAATTTCAAGCTAAGTCTAAGATGTTTGATATTCAGAAAGACAATGATGTTAAGCTCAATTATCTATGTTATAGATTAATAGTTTCATGAAGCTTCTCTGCTGGAGGGTTGAGAATGTAAGTTAAGAGACCAAAAATTGGAGAAAAAGAGGGCTATGAGGATAGCCAATGTTTTGGCTCTAGCCCTTCAAGGTCAGTGAGGACTCAAGACATAAGAGAACCTGTGCTGTAACATCCTATAACTCAGTGGTTTCCCAAATTTTCTGTTCAAGGAGATAAAGGGACCTCAGAGGAAAGGGATAAATGAAGTATAGTGTGTCTTGGGAGAGTCACCTAGGGAGAAAACATTCTTTCAGGCTTTCACAGAGAGCAATGGCCGTGACTCATCCCAATAGCTGACGCTGACAACAGTTCTACAAAGCACTGTATAAGGTTCCAAAGTTAATCCTGAGGAGATTTGATCTTGGAACATACAAAAGATGAGAGTTTTGTTAAACAGGTCATGCTTTAACTTGCCCTCGATCACCCAGCAGAAAAGCTTAACTGCGAGGCATGAAACGCAGAGCTAGATTAGTATGATGAGCTGTAAGAGGCTTAAATCAACAGCCTTCAACATTGTCAGTTTCACTGGTAACCCACTGCAATTATGGAACATTGGAATATGTATACAGCTACTTCCTCTTAGTTCAGAGAGAAGAAATTTTTTTCTTTTTTTGCTTTCTTTTGTTACCAGTATCGATTAGAAAATTTATCACGTCTACACCCTGTGCTCTGTATAACTACTATAAGGACAACAATATGCAATGTGTCAATTATTGCGAATGTACTACTAATGTGTTTTGAAACTAAAATAAATAAATAAATAAATAAATAAATAAATAAATAAATATTACCAAAAAAATCACTATCAGAACTGATTCTGACCAGAACATGGAAAAAAGAAAAATTTGCAACTCTCCAAAAATCTGAATAATTTTACATGGTGACCAAAAGAATTTGTCATAGTTAGGTAATGAAAGCAAATAATTTGTTGAGAAGAGTGGACACAGTAAAAACTATGAACAGTGAGGGCTGGGGACATGGCTCAGCAGCATAAGCAACTGCCTGACAAGCAAGGTCTTGGGTTCAATTCCTGATGCAAAAAAACTATCACAAATATGAAAGGCTACCAATAAAATATGGACTCAGGTCTGTCCTAAGATCCCTACCCACAATATTTCACACAAATTGAAGAGTCATCCAATCCAAAGTTTTAGAGAAGAAAATGCAGAATGTGTTCACTTGCTAATTCCAAGTATACTGTTTTAAGTTTAGGGTTACAACGTAGTTCTTTGGACCTCTGTGCTATCCGCTATACAGTAAGGGGACAGGGTACAGGTGGCACTGACATGCCTTCCTGTGTGATCAGGCTCATATTCTATTACATTTCCAGTTTGATACTGCACATTCCATTAGTGAGCTTTTTGTTCCGCAAAACAGTGAACGAATGAAGAAGTCTCATTTTCATCCCTTCTTATTCAGGGATGGCTTTCAGCACAATTGTAAAGTGTGCTAGAAATTTGTTTTGGCTTCTGCTAAACTTAAAAAGATCATTGAAAGGTCAGTCAATGATCCTTTAGGTACTGCTGATTACATGAATGTATTTGTCTAGGGTTCTTAATAAAGTTTAATGCTGTGACAGGTGCAGGGGATGTAGTGCTGAATAGAAGAGAGGGAGCTCCTTACTCGCACTCTTATGGTGAGTAGGAAATTTGTTTAACTACACTGGAAAACTATTGGGCATATCTGCTGCAACTGAACATGTGCATACTCTATGACCTAGGAATTCCACTGCTATGTATAGATGACATGGAAGCGTATATCACCAAAAGACATTACTTTCCATGAACATTTATTTATAGAGTTATCTAGAATATTTCTATGTAGACACTACCCAAATGCATAGAAGGGAAGCAAATTTAGTATATTCGCACAAAGTAGTATAGAGCAATAAGAACGAATAATCTTAAGTTTTCTAACACTATAAGGACATACTTGACATAATTAACTAACAAAGAGAAAAGCTTTATTTCATTTCCTAGTTTTGGAAGTTCTGATCAAAAGACTAGCCAGACTCAGTGCTTCCGGTCTCTGAAGGGCCTGGGAGAGAATGGCAGGGAGTTTGTGATGGGCCTTCATGGTCAGGAAGGAAGTGAGATGAAGGGAAAGGGGCTGGGATCCCACACTCCCCAATATAGGACTGTCCCTGGTAATCTAATGATCTCTGTAGGGCTCAACTTCCAAAGCTTGCATCACCTTCCAGTTGCCCCACTCTGGAGACTAAGCTTTTAACACATGACTTTGGGGGACACTTAATGAAATCATAACAGTCCAACAATGTGAATCTTATAAACACTATATTGAGCAAAAGAAATCAGACACAAAATAGTGCATACTTCATGCTCTCATTTATATTAAGTCTAAGACCAGGCAAAAAGAAAAAAAGAGTGATGCTAGCTTTTAGAAGTCAGGAAATGTTCACATTTGAGAGTGCAGTAATTGGGGTGTTGTTAGTCTTTTATTAAAAGAAAATCTCCCTCCATAAGAAAAATGACTATGGGGAGCTTACAGCTTAGAGAAGACAAATTAAACAGAGAATAAATGCAATGAGAGAAGTAAAGAGGTTAGTGTAAATACTGAGTGTCTGTAATGGGGAAAATGCACTAGAAGAATTGATCCCACTTTGGCAATCACAATCAATATATGCAGAGGTGTAGGGGATTCACAAGTACTGTTTGCCTTGTGCTTATGAAGGAGGGATGAGTCCCTCCTCCTTTCCTAGGGAAGGCTGTGGATTGGTCAGCTGGCCACAGGGAGGTTTAGTGTATGTGACTCTGAAGTGAGCACAGCCATAGAGGATTTTAGTGTGCACTCTTAGGTAGTGTTCTTATATGCTCTCGCCTTAAGAACTATACTTGTTCAGCCCACCATGCCTATGTTTGCTGTGCCCCCTTCCGCTACCTTCTGTTTTCTCTTTGATCTCCTCTGCCCTGAAGGATGTACTAAGAGTCGGCAGGCATTTGAGGACTTACAATAGGCCTCAGTGACCCTAAGGGCCTTGGGGGTGCGGGGAACTGCTATTTTAACCTCATCATGGACAAACATAATTTAGATCTATTTATCATTTTTAGTAGTTGAGATCTAAATAGTGCATACATTTTTTCAAGCTTCAAAATGATTATTTTTTGTGGTTATACCTAGGCATATGGGATATTTCTGACATGTATTTTTAAAATGACAGTAAAATCTGTCAATGAGAAAAGATCCCCATGGTGTTGCTGTCTTTAGAGGAATATTGATAGACTGAGCTCTGAGTTCTACTCGAACCCAATTCAGTCACCCACTTAAAAGTAGGTTGTGTTATACCAACTTGCCTGTGGGAGATCCCCAAGGTCCTAGGACAGCTAATGAACCAGTGACAAAGCCTTCACTGTCACATTCTTTGCAACTAACTTGTAGCCCAGAGAACTCACTTTTTACTATTGGAAACCATTTTTAGAAGTACAAAATGTGTTTACAACATGCTGTTAGTATGCGACAGACTACGTAACCTCCAAGAGATGGAATCATGACTAATGAGCAAAAGATCCAAGTCCACTTGCTCCATGCTCCCAAGTTCTTAACCTGGTTACCAGTGCCCTGTGTGTCACTGGCTGTGAAGTTGCAGCATCAGTGTGAAGATCAACTGATCTTGATACGCTGAATCCTCCAGTCTGGTAAAGGGACAATAATTTGAAGTTTCTTTTTGTCAAGAGCTATTTTAAGTCTACTGTTGACTATTTGGGATCCAATTATCTATGATCTAATTATCTAGTCCTCCTTATTGAGGTCTTGGCTGCTCTTCAGCCCTTGCTCCTTGTATTCTAACTAATTCACGCCTCATTAATTGAACCAAATAGCCAGTAGACAGGGTAAGAAAAGAGGAGAGACTTAATTGGTCAATTGGGCAGCTGAGTACAACTTTGAACTTGGGATTTTTACCATAAAAGCCAGGCAGAGTTAATTTTTCTCAACCGATTCAACAAAGTGGTATGTAGGAGAATAAGAAAAATTACATTTAAATGTAAACCTTGGGGGAAGCAATTGTAAATGTTTCAGAAAATGTGCTTCTTTTCTAACTTTCAAGTTCATGATTCAGTTTCTGGAAGTAAAGACAGTGGTATTTTGAATGATTAGCTGTAAATATATATTTTGTAATTTTTCTGATTTGTGAAAAGTAATTTCTTGGATCATCTGTGAGAAAAAAGTGAAAGATGTGCAAAGAACGGCGTCTCCCAGAGAATGGGTGTGCTTGTGTTCAAACACATGTGATACTTCTCAAACACACAGTTAGGATTTTCAGAAAGCAGAAACTTAGGCTTGAAGTTTTAATCTAAAGTATCTTCATTATTTATATATTTGAAAATAAGTGCGTGCACATACAAACACAGGAGAAAAATCACAATTTCTTTTTCGATAAGGGAGAGCTTGAAACATGAGAAATAAAGTCAACACATACTCCAATTTTTCAGTCCTTTCCATAATGAAAAAATTGGGGAAAATCATTGAATTCCGTCAAGTAAGTGATTAAGTAAATATCTCAAAATATATAATGAAGACACACATGCTTAATTGTTGCATGGTAATTCCTTTATCCACTAAGAACTTGAGCACCTATGCAAACGAGGGACGCTCTCCACCACAGGAGATGCTGCAGAGATGTAGACAGACACAGCTTTCACTCTGGAAGAAATGACCAGAGAGCACCTGAATGGGAAAGATTCAACAGTGCAACCTTAGAGTGCAGAGCACAGAAGCTGCTTTAATGATTAACTGCCAAACTTCCAACACTTCTGTGGGTGGCAGGTTGATTGCCTGGACAGGTATAAATCAAGCATTCACTCAGTGCATGCTTTGCCTTTTTGTTTATAAAAGTGCTTAGGGGCACACAAGTTGGTACTGGTTGGAACCCCTCAAGCATCATCGCTTTTTTTTTGGAAAAGGAAGGGCAACCTGGAAAACAGAAGGCCCCCATTCCATCATAAGGTTCTTTCTTTCCTTTTTTTTTTTTTTTTTAAAGAACTCATAATGGATAAAGAGCATTGTGTTAGACACTGAGAAGATTGTAGTAAAAGTACAAGCAGGGAGAAATTTCATTCCTTGCAGTCAAATACGATCCGGCAGGAGAAGACGATCCATAACCCAAGAAATAGTAAGCAAGGGTAGCATACAGTTTTCTTTAGAATGTATGACAAATTTTCATATACATACTTCATAAACATGTTATTCTGGAAACAATCCTGTGAGGGAAGATAGGAAAATGACATTGTGATGTCCAGTGAACACAAGAAGAGACTGAGCGCAGGAAAAATGAGAATGCCTTTTCCCAGTATCACAGTGCTTGGGCTGTGGGAAGACTCGCTTTATTTCCTTCCAGATATTGATGCTTTCTGTTTTCCCCACACCTAACACTTCCCCATAAGATTGCTAATGCTACTGTAGATGCGCCCTCTCCTTCATGTATTGATACATTTATTAAACACTTTCTATCTTCTGGCTATTGTAAAAAGTGCTGGCCATACAAGAGCGAGTTACTATCTGCTGTCAAAGTGTCTGTACTTGTTTGAATTGTACTTTCTCTCTTACAAACCTCTTCACAAAACAATCCTTATTACGTCCCAAGCAATACATCATGGTTCCTTACATTTTGCAGATGAGAAAACAAAGGCATAGAGAAATTTTAGGACTCACCAAAGATCAAAGAGATAGTAGGGACTGAGGAAGGGGTAGAGGATTAAAAAAGAAGAATTAAGGTATATTACATACATGTACCAACTCCTTATGGTAAACGTAATCACTATGTATTGCAAATACGTAGCAATAAAAAGAAAAGACAGAAAGAGCTCAGGGACATTTGGTCATTACTAAAGCATAGATTGACTACTAAGTACAGGACACTGGCTCTAAACTTTGTTAGACATCTCTCACTAAAGCCCCATCATCATGTACTAGCGTACCTTTTAGCATACATGTTTTAAAAGTCTAACTAGTATACATGTTCTATGATTTCAGTGTTAAAACAGTATAAAATTTAAGTAGCATAAACAGCTTAAATAGTATACATGCTCTACCGTTCCAATGTAAGTCTATAAAACTCATAAAAATACAAATAGGAGCTTTACTTTTTACTTCCCACAAGCAGTGGATTATTTTACATATCTTTGAGGTCACACATACTTTCTTTGGTAATCACTGTTGAAATAGACAAGGAACACTGGACAACTAACTGTCACTATCGCAAGGTGGTGGTGGCCCTGAGTTCTGGGTTCATATTCAGTGATGCAAGAGTCATTGGCAGCCTAGCGGAGTCAGATGTTCAACATGAAGCACAAATGTTTACAGTAGAACACTAGTGAGAGATCGGATTCCCATCTTCATTTCTCCCGGTTTGTCCCTAGGTAACATTTTTCAGCTTCTTGACAGCCTGACAGTCAAAACGGTTGATTGCAGACACTGTAGACAAATGAATTTCTGCTTTACAAGCACAAAAAGAGAAATGCATTTCATTCATTGACAATCCTACACATTCTTTTTAAAACTCAAGAGAGGGGAGCCTTTGAAAGTTAGAAACATTTGATGTGAGTTCTCCACTAGCTATTAATATGATTTGTGCTGTCACAATAAACAGTGTTCCTCTATGACAATGATTATTTTCCATTCATGAAGAAGCGATCACTTTTCCCTCCAAAACCAATTCTAGTTGAGCTCCATTTCAATTGCTTATTTATAATTTGTACAAACGGCCTTTCATTAAAAAAAAATTCCACTTCAAACACAACCATTTTGAAATTCAATATTTTACGTAGATGTTAGCCTAGTGGACAGTTTTTACTAGAAGAAGAAAGAAAATTTTAATTCACTCTTTCTTTGAAATATCTAAAAACCATAATGTACGAGCTTCTGATATTTTTTATAATTGTAAATTCTAAACCACACACACAAACACACACATGCACTCTTACACACAAACCTACCCACATCTAAAATTAAACAAGAAGTAATATAATAGCAAATGAAAGTTTACATCCCTGATGTCGTATTACTCAATTTCAGGAATCAAGATTTATAGTGTATTTTCTAGGGATGGTGACTTCTGGAAATTTGCAACACGGTGGCCTTGGCTCCTATTAAAAGAACAAATTACTGTGGAAATGAAAATATGGATTTTTAAAGAAATAATTAGGTCTCCATGTAAGATGAGGGCTCTTTGAAAAATTAATTGAACCTATTTAAAAACTACAGAAAAGTCTTTTCAAAGTTCAACAACAAAGACCATTAAAAATTGAGTCACTGTGCAATTTTGTGGAATATTTCATCATGAATAGAGAGCTCAATTTCAATTTATTTAGCACTTCCATCCAAAAGATTTTTAGTACTCTTTCTGGCTTATGTCAGGAAATTTCTGAGTTTTTCTGTTTTGAATGCAATGTTGAGGACTGAACTAAGACTCAGCCCATATGAGATGATTTTTGAAATAAATCTTAGAACGTAATTAAAGTGTTGAAATCAGATGATGAGATGAACAAATAGAAATATTTGGAGGAAAATAAATTTATACCATGAGATGGTGATGTAAGAGCCATTATTCAAGATAAAAAGATGTTTTGATTTTTAAGGCATTTTGTAGTTTTTAGTGCCTTCTGCACTTAGCACATGTGCTCTGATGCAGGGAAGCTGTACTAGCACACGACGCTTGTCACAGGACGACCTACTGGGACATAAAGGGCCTGAAAGATCTGTGCAAATCTCGGTGCAAAGAGTTACTGAAAACAGGTTGGAAACACTGTCTGTATCTTCAGAGGGAACTAGGCTTTGGCTGACGAGGGCCTCAACCACTTGCTTGCTTTGGCAAGTCCTTAGCTTCATGTTCCACATCTATAAGAAGGAAGTGGTAATAACTTTTGTCTTGCAAAGCAGTTGAATGAATTATTTATATCATTAAATTATATGTAGTGTGTGCCTGCTATGTAATACATAGAATTTTCTGTAAGGTACACGAATTTGATGTGATTGTTCAATAAGCTTATAGCACCCGAGAGAAAGATTGGGTCTATCTAATGAGTGCTTTGGGGTTCAGCTCCTTACACAGTACTGCTCTCTGTTCACCTTGGCCAGCGACAAGGTGTTAAACTATGCCAGAATTTCCACCTGTGTGGACATCTAGCATGGTGATTCTTGACATGGATGTTGATCCAGTGAGCCCTCCTGAGCATCTTTCTCACACCGTGATGCTGCATCTACCCTGGTAAAAGCCTCACAGACGACTCTGATGCGTAGTGCAGGTAAGAACTACCAATCTAGGTTATATGACAGGGAGAAAGTGAGCCTGCTCTTCACCTCCCAACTCGCCAGTGTTTCAGGGCAGAATTGATCTTGTCTTAGTTGGTGATGGTACGGTGGGTGCTTTCTTTGCATCCACATGAGATGCAATTAGAAACTGCATAAGTTAAAAGCGAAGAGTACCAGTGACCTCACCCCTATTTGATCTGAGTGTCTCTGTCTGGTGATGATTTCTTCTGCTGTTTTGTGGCCTGCCACATTTGCTTATGTCCTTCAGATTTATAGCTGGGAAGAAAGTTCCAAAAGCTAGAACTGATAACCTAACTTTTGTCCCACTATGTGAAGAAGCAACTTACAGTTCAAGTGTAGCCTATATGACTTCAAATGAGAGGCCTCAGGTAAATAAATTTGTTGAAGTGGGAGACTATTATATGGATTAGGTTTTCTGGTGCTGGAGCAAAAACATTTGACATCCCCAATTTAAAGGAAGAGAGAGGGTTCCATTCCAGTCCCGCATACATTGCCAGCCCGGGGGGACACACACTGACACTCCAAGTGTGGTGGCACATACCTGTAATCCCAATGCTGGGAAGGCTGAAAACAGGAGGATCACCACAAGTCTGATGTGTGAAGTGAGAGCCTGTACCAAATACACAAATGGAAAAAATAAGTAAATAAAGTAAGAGAGGATTAACTTGGCTATTTTGAACCAAAGTTGGCTGTCACTAATGCAGAAACATCATATGGGGTAGGTAGAGCTGAGTACACCCGCTCATTTCATGGTGGCCTAGAAGTGGAGCAAGGGAGAAGAGCTCCAGGGAGAGACAGGCTTTCAGAGGACACCTCTTCAGTGACCCGCCTCCTCCGGCCGGGCCAGCTGCCAGCTGCACGTCCAGCTGTGATCATCCCATTGGTCTATGAATGAGCGTGGTGTCCTCATGATCTGATCACCGATCCACGAGTCTCTTAGTCCACTGGAGTGACAATCATGATGAACGGCTGTGCAGAGTCCATGTCAAGCGAAATGAATTACATAGGTGAGAGACATTATTTTCCTCCCATTGTTACCACCAGTGGGTTATTTATCAAAGACTGATAACTGGGCAGTCATTCTGTTGAAGCCAGTTTCTGCATTTCTATTAAACACTGAGGGCTTTGGTTCCCTATGCAACATAGAAAAGCCTTAATGTTCAGAAGTTTCTGGTCAGCTCAGCACATAACCTACTGGAGAAAGAAAGCCTATATTATCTTGTAGGCATTTCTCTATTTTAGAATAAGTGGTCATGATAAATTTAATATAAAGTGAATGGGGGCATAATTCTTTTTAAATTTATTTATTTATTTATTTATTTATTTATTTACATTATGGCCAGCTCAGCCCACCCTGGGGGTGGTGGGGTGCTGGGGATTGAACCGCGGTCCCTGTGGTTGCCTAAGCTTGCCTAAGCAAGCGCATTAGACCACTGAGCCATCTCACTGGCCCCTCTTTTTAAATTTAATACTTATTTAAATCTAGTTCATACCTATACTGAAATCACCTAAAAGGCCTATTAAAAATCAGATGAACTTGGCATGGACGCTTGTGCCTGCATATCTAGAAGGCTGATGCAAGAGGATTGTAAAGTTTGAGCCCAATGCAGGCAAATTGACCACTTAGTGAAACCACCTTAAAGCAAAAATACAAAAAATGGCTGGAGATGTAACTCAGTGTAATAGACTTAGATTTAGTTCTTATCACCATAGGTCTCAGACATACTGAATAAATTTTTTTTGTTAGTAGGCATCAGAAA
>PVKN010041316.1:0-10592 GCA_004027915.1 Capromys pilorides
GCTTGTTTTCTCTGTTGTTAGATCCAGTGGAGGAGCAAACACAAAAGGGAGAGGGAGAGGGAGACTGTGAGAGCAGGGCAGGACCAGTAGGGATGACAAGGGTGCTGGGCGCCGGGGAAGGCACTGCACACGGGTGTACGGAAATACCAAGGCGAAACCAACTTCTTTCTAAGAATCAGCATGTACTTAAAAAGCAGAAAGAAAAGCCAGACACCTAAGGGAGAACCGAGAGAAGGAGAGACTTAAGCGGAAGACTGATATATTCCGATTTAGGTTTTAAAAGTAGTTCTTCAGTGAGCTAAATCAGACCTGAGGACTCTCGCCCCATGGGTGGTGTGAGAGGAGCTGGACGCTGGACAGTCCAGGCAGGCGTGTGGAGCCCATTCAGAGCCAAGCTGCCTGTAAATATATTTTAATTTGTTCATTTCTTTTACCCATCTAGTTGGTCATTAGGCATTTATAAATGTTCTTATGAGGAAAACAATGATATCCTACAAAATGTGTCAGTTAAATTCCAAGAGTCTTAAGTCCACTCAATGCAGTGTGATTTTAACCACTTCTTTATGTACTACAGACCTGCTGAACATATATTTTTTTATTGACTATACCTCAACAGAAAATATATTCAGTTTTTCCCCATTTAGAATTATATTTGCAGGGGCCAGCAAGATGGTTTAGTGGTCTAAAGCACCTGCCTAGGGAAGTCTAGACAACCGCAGGGACCGCAGCTCGATCCCTGACACCACATGCTGTGCCAACCCCACTCCCAGGGCAGGCTGAGCTGGCCATAACACAAATAAATAAATGAGGTTTTAAAAGAAGAATTATATTTGCAGTTGGATTGTCATAGATGGCTTTTAGTAGACTGAGGTAGAGAACTCAACCAAGAAGAAATGTTGGAGAGACTGCAGGGGAAAAGGAACCCTTCTTCACTGCTGGTGGGAATGCAGACTGGTGCAACTATTATGGAGACAAGAAAAACTAGGACTGGAAATCCCATGAAACCCAGCTGTTACTCTTCTGGGAATTTTCCCAAAAGAACTGAAAACATTATATCGTAGTGATAAATGTGTGACCGTGTTTACAGCAGCACAATTTGTGGTAGCGAAATCTTGGAAACAACCAAAATGCCCATCACCTGAGGAATGGATGAAAAAGGTGTGATATTTTTATGCAATAGAGTATTACTCAGCTATAGAGAAAAAACAAACTCGAAGCCTTCACAGGTAAGTGGATGGAACTTGAGGCTATGCTCAGAAGTGAAATAAACCAGATCCACAGGAGTAAATATCGTATTGTCTCCCTAGTGTAAGAATCAAAGGAAGAAATAAAAACCAGAAGATATAACTGACACAGTTAAATGTAAAGAAACAGAACTTATGGATTTAACAACAAGGAGAGAGAAAAGTTAGGAAATAAGGTAGGGGCAAAACTATACACGTATATTTACAAGATGGAAAAGGCAATAGTCCTAAGAATTTCAATCAGGTTTTTGAAAATAGCAGTTAATGGGTAGAATCCTCATCCAGACTAACTAGATATGCTGATATCTGTGAACTAAGAAACTGCATTGAGGACAGCAATGTATCATACTAAAATCATGCTTGAAATACCTGTCATATCAGTCTTCTAAACATTTACCATTTCTAATGTCATATCTCTCGTTAAGGTTTGTTGTTTGGTTTTTTTTTTTTTTCAGTACCAAGGATTGAATTCAGAACCCTATACTTGCCAGGCAAGCACTTGTTCGACTGAGCTATTCCCAGGCCTAAAGTATTTTTTTAAGGTAATAGCAGAAAATGAGAGTCAAGGAAAAAGAAAAGAAAAGACACCAGATACAGAAAAATAACACTGTTTTATCCATTTTCCTAACAGTTCCTACTTAGCAAAACATTGAAGTTAGACCTCAAGAAACGCATGATTAGCGAGGATGAGCCAGGAAGAACATGAAGAAGAAAATCTTTTCCTAATAACATTGGTAGTCCATGCTGCGTACCAACATA
The DNA here is from genome assembly GCA_004027915.1 of Capromys pilorides. Classification (NCBI taxonomy): domain Eukaryota; kingdom Metazoa; phylum Chordata; class Mammalia; order Rodentia; family Capromyidae; genus Capromys; species Capromys pilorides. The sequence continues at coordinate 2,004 of PVKN010041316.1, forward strand.
ACTGCTGTCTAAACTCACAATGCTGTCTCATGCTTCACAACTGATCACCATGGACCTGCCCTAGGCCACGGGTGAAGGACACAAAAATGAACAAAATGCAGCCCATGGTCCTAAGCTCCCACTGAGTCTAGCAGAAGCGGTGCTGTGTTACGTGGACAACCGCGTCCCTCTTTATAGTACCGCATCACACAGTCTCATCCGACTGCTCTCACAGGTGACAACTGCTGGGCGGATCCTGCTGAGGGGGCTCTGAGCGCTGCAGGTCCAGGCTCCCCGCAGCCCCAGTGCTGCCTGACAGCAGCTGAGGGCCAAGGCACCACCAGGACTCAACCCTCAGCCACGGAGGGCTGGGCAGAGCAGCGCGGACAGACGCTTCGTCGGAGAGTGCTTCAGTTATACTGGTGAGTGGAGATATATTTTGAAAGATTACACAAAACACAATCTGGTTCCATGAACTATGCTAATGCCTTTTTATCTCTTATGATGATGCCTCAGTTAAAAAAAAAAATGACATTCCTGCTGAAAACTCAAAGCCATAGAAAAGAAGTTTCACAGAACACTCATTCACTGTGGATAACCTCAGTTTCTATTTCATTTTTTCATTTATTCTACCCTATTCTTTTCTACTTTGTATTGATCTGTTCTACTCTCTATTATATTTACATTTTTAAAATGCTGGCTAAAGTCTGCTACACTGGTTTCAGGAACCATTAATGAAAGACACTTTTCCTTTTCTCAAAAATATATTTAAATTGAAAAGAAAGGATTGGATTATGATTACCCTAAATGTAACATATAACATGCATTAGATCACACTTCCTCTTTTAAAGCATTGTTAATATTATACAATATTGTATAAACTGTGGTGAAATGAAAATGTTGGATTATGTTCTGTGTAACAGTTACCCCAAAGTCTTCCTTTCATACATAGGCTCATTGACCCCTCCAGAAAGTTGTGCCATACAGAATATTTTAAGATTAGTGTCTTAAAGGTGATATGCAAATTGTGACCCCAGAGACAACTGATTCCTCTTTTTGTTAGCTTATGTCCACGGCCTTTTAGAATCTTTTAATTTTGAGTCTTTGGAAACAGAATATAATCCCACACTTTCAACAATCATGCACTCAGAGTTTCAGGTACCTTACTTTATTCTCAGAGAGGCTCTGTACACGGCATTGGATTATCACAAAGATGTCTACTCAAAGGATCTGACTTTCTCTGCTAAAACAGTGGGCTGTAAAATGTTCTTGGAAACCAGACGCAAAGACAGGAGACCAGCTTCTGCAGAGTTCTCATGATGGGTCCTCCATGACTCTACCAAGGGGCACGCATCTTACTCTGAGGTTTGCACCAGGCCATTGCCCAGGGTTGCGTGTGAGATATGCAATGAGCTCACGTCGCTGTCAAAGCCAAGGAGCAAATAAAATGATGGATTTTCCAGACCCACTGCAAAACTTGTTGCATGCATGACGTATGTGCGCCTGTGTCATACCAAGCCGGTAAGCTTTGGGGTGAAGCGAAATAGTGCGACTGCTGCAGCTCGGCTGCCTGATGTGGGCTGACTCAGTCCTCGTCTCTGAGCCAGTGATCTGCGGTGTCCTGCCAGTATGCAGGCACAATCGCAAGCTGCTTTTCTGAGGCTCTAGTAAAATAAAATTCTAAGTCTGAGGACTTTGATGATGAGGACAAGAATCTGAGGCTTGGCTTTCTGAGAGAGAAAGAATAAAGCCTGAATGAGTCAGCTGCGAGAAAATGAAGACTCCCTGGAACTATTTGTGTTTTCTCTTAACCAAGCCCTGGGTAAAGAGTAAGAATTACTGAATGGAGCTAATTAATGTATAGAGGTTGGGCAACAAAAGGCAAACCTCAAACAAGTTGCCCAAGAATGCCCTGATGGGTGCTCACCATTCTAAGGGAAATAGAGGAACGGAACATTTTTCTAGCAGCAGGATAGCAAGTTGGCTAACCAGCGCCAAGGAGCAATGTAGCTGTGGCTGCTCCAAGGTGGAGTCATCAAGCCCAAGATGGGGTCTTCCACCCAAGAGCGCCACACACAATACAGAGGAGGCAGTGAGCTGAAGCAACGCAGTTTCACTTGGTTGAGCAGCCAGGACCCGGCCAATCACAAGCGACAACCAAGACATCAAGACGCCATATAATGAAGGGCACAAGCACCCCCATGAGTGTGGTGGCACAGGGTGCCACAGCTGCACTGCACACCACCTAGGTGCCTGGCAGCAGACAGAGGAAGAGAGCCTGATACACACACACACACACACACACACACACATTCTAATGCAATATTATTCAGCCATAAAAAAGAAAGAAATGATTTCATTTTCAGGAAAATAAATGCAGCTATCACATTTATTGAAGTCATTCAGATCCAGAAATTAAAGATCATGTGTTTTCTTTTAAAGGAAAGGCCTAAAATGTCATTGAATGAATCAATAAAATAAAAGAAACGTGACAGAAAACTAGAAGGCAGAGCTGTGCAGATGAGGAAAGGTATTGGGGGAAGAGATGGAGAAGGGAAGGGGTAAGGAGATCGAAAATGGCCAAAATATATGAAATCCATGCACCGGTTTCTCAGCACAAACCTCACCCGGTGCAGGCAGAGCATTCCTGCCTCCGGGCCCTGCGATGCCCAACTTAGCTGGTAAGGGAAGCAGAACACCGGGTGGCGGAGGGTTTGTGTGGAGGTTCCAGAAAGTTCCAAGAAAAGACAGCTGAGTTTAGAGTCAAAAGCCAAAGGATGTTCTCGGTTAAAGAATGTTCAGAATGTTCACTAGGGCTGCAAGGTGCTAACGTTTGACCTCCAACCACAACTACAAAGGTCAACAATGAAAATAAGAAAAGTAGTGAAATGAGAAGAATTTCTAGTATAGGTGTTGCTGAAGCAAAAATAAAACTAATTTTTAAAGGTTGCAATTAGTTTTGCTCTTCACTGCCCCCACAGTTACGGTTGTTGTCGGAAGGGTCCCCAAAAGGCTCATATAGGTAGAGGCTTTCGGGGGTCTAAAATGGGCAATTTTTAAACGCCTGCCTAGCAAGTGCAAGGTCCTGAGTTTGATCCTGGGTACCAAAAAATAATAAAATAAGTAAAATAAAAATAAAATAAAATGAGCATTCTTTTCTTTGCTTCGTTTTCTTGTTTGTTTCATTTTGCTTTGTTTTAATTTTTGATGGCTGAAGCAGCACACCAACTTCATCAGTGTACTGGTCTACTGATAAGGACAAGGAAGAGACTGATCTCGGAAGTCACCGGGCTGTGGCTAAGAGGAGAACGCTGCCTGTCTTCTGGGATTCCCCGCTGTGAAGGCCCGAGATGTCCCCTTCACCACACATGCCTACCATGGCATCCACCCTTTCCTGCCAGCTGACCCGGTTGGAAACCTGTGAAACTATGACTCCCAATAGTCCTGGCCTTGCATCGCAGGCCACGTACTCAGTCTCAGCAATGGAAAGCGACTGCACTCACCACTGCCACCCTCTTGGTGGCCACCAGGGAAGAGTGTGGTCTCTGGCAGAGGCCACCAAGGTCCCTGATTCAGGCTCTTGTCAAAGGCACTGGTTTTCACTTGTACATAATGACAATCTGCCAGAACTTTAAAAGTTTTAGCTGGGGCCCTTTGGGCCAAATTAAAAAGTATTCTTTTGGCTTCTACTGCTGAAGAATGACTTTTGTTTGGACTCTCTGTCCTTTAAATGTCAGGAGATTCTCCCACTCAGAGGTGGCCCTGGGAGCATGCATGATAAAGGGACTACGGCTGGCCCTCTCCTTACCCACTCTACTTTGCAGACCTCTCCTGGGTCACTTAGAACAAAAAAGAAGGACTCACAGGAGAAAAAAGAGGAAGGGCAATTTTACTTAAGAGCGAGTGGCTGCCACCAGAAAGACCACCTTCAGTAAAACTGAGCCACTGACCTGCCACGGCCACTGCACATGTACTTTTTTAAAAGAGACACTTCAGCTAAAATCTGCTACGATGCGCTGCTAATACTTGACACATAGAGGATTCCTTGGCGCTCTCAGGACTGCTGCTCCCATGGGAGGTGAGGCCAGCTTCTACCCGGGTGACAGGAAGACACGGAGGCTCTGACAGGCCTTGCCAGTCACCGGGAAGTGGCAAGAGTCAAGGACTGAGTGGGCTGCTCTTAATGCATTCAGTACTCCATGAAGAAGCGGCTGCCAGCTTCTCTGAGGAAAATGTTCTCCTCGGCTCCATCTGCCGATTGAAAGCTGCTGTCTCACTGGGTCTCCTCGCTGCTTGAGCTTCTCCTAAATGACTGGGTCTACGCCACTCTCCCTGGGGCTCGGTTAACTCTGATGAGGTTTCCCTAGTGTTGTTGTTATTTGGCTGTGCAGTCAACTGCACATGATTCGAGGACGTTTTATAGCCATGACCCAAACATGACATGATGAATATGATCGCTAAAACTTGGGCAGCTGCTAACTGTTCCGCATGCTACTGAGGAAGCCACAAATGGCTAAATTAAAGATACCTTTCTTCAGAAAAAGGCTGCCAGTCACACATAGCAGCAGGGGTATGTGACAGCCAGTTTAGGAGCCCATTCTCTGAGAAGACCAATTAGAATCCAACTACTTTCTCTTAGTTCAAGGAGAAGAAAGATTTGTACTAATAGTGTTTAGACAAGATATCATGTCTGCATCTTGTACTCTGAATAATTGCTAGAAAGACAAAATGCAATGTATTAATTATTGTAACTGTCTTATGACCTGTTTTGAAACTGTCCCATCTGTATTTCTTTCTCACTAAAATTAATTAAAAAATAAAATAAAATAAAGCAAATGTCATCTAGCCTGTACCAATATGACTGCCACAACTGTAACCAGAATTCATGATCATACCCATCAGCAAACTTGCTGCACTTCAGTTTCCACAGAGTATGTGAAGAGAACCACAAAGACATTTTTCTATACAACAGCTTGTACTGTAGGGGAAGATCTCTGAACGTGAAGAAGCTCTGTGTATCATCAGAGAAGAAGAAGAAAATGCTGCATTTCTCATAATGTAAATCAAATGCAACTTTGGCTGCAAGGAAATTAATTAATTAATTTATTTTTTTATTTATTTTTATTTTTTAGTCTACCAAAACAGCAAACTACATACTCTGAAGAACACTCTAAAACAGATAAAAGCAAGTACCAAGTAACATCTCTGCTCTGTGATGAATGAGATGAGAAAGACTCGTGGCAATCAGAGCCCAATGGGACTGACCCCACCTGCCCGGGCAAAGCTGGCAGAACTGGAGTCCTGTTCCCCGACCAGGCTTTGCCGTTGGCAATTCATTTGGTCGAGAATTTTCCCCTTCACGGTCACAGATTTTCAGTCTCATCAACCAATTCTGCCTGCATTATCACGACCCTTGAACTTAGGTATTTCACGTTTTTTTGCTTTTTGGTTCACTTACAGTTTGCCAATATTGTTCTTTTCAGTAAAAATCCAGGTAATTGGCAAAAAGTCCATCCTGCCCCCTTCCACAAGGATCTGGATTATAGAGGATGGTACGGTTTCTGCAGAAAACGCTTTGGAAGGTGTCTGATTCCATAATTCTTGCGCATTTCTACTTGCATATCTTAATGGAGTAATGTGAACCTGAATGAAATTTTCCCTAGAAAATATTTACCACCTTTTGACCATGTTTTACATAAGCATGAGAGTGACATAATCCTATTTCGAAGTATAAGATTATGCCCTACCTGTTTACACTATCTGGAAGTATAATGCATCCTACTTTACGGTAGCAGTAATCCCTAGTCAACCTGTTTAGTGTAATCCCTGGGTAGCAAAGAAACGACAATGCTATGAAGGGAATTCGAACTTGGTTGTGTCACCTGTGTTCTCCAGTTGGACTAATATAGTACAAGACGCTAAGTACTGAATAATGACCTCTTGGTAGATGACCCTGTCCCCTGCTCTGTCTGTCAGGGCTTAAGAGGGCCACTGTGGGTATTAAGGGGGGCTCACTTTTATACTTTCTGCATTTGTGCCTCCTCAAGAGAATAGGTCTTAAGACTCAGGTGAAATCAGGGGATTTTTAAAGAAGGATGAATTTAAAGTTCCTGGAATGTGATGCATCAAACGTATGTCTGTGGATTGAGATCAAAGACCCTGATACACAGCAAGAGGACCTGCATACCGTGACATCCTCACACGTGGAGGGAGAAGGGAAACGGTCCTTCAGCCCGGGATCCAGAGCTGCAATGCAGGGAAATAATCAAACTGCCTACCTCGGTGATGCGGTTACTACAGCAGGCGCTGTGGCCTATGTCTCACAGTCTGTCACCTCCTCTACAAGACTGAGACCAGAAAAGCTTCTGCAGTGATGCCAGAGCTATTCTGTTCAGGGCCATCACTAACAACCCCTATCACTAACAACTCCTATCACTAATAACTCCTAAACATCCTCCACACTCCTTCACTCACGACATGAACGTAGGTTTATGCACATGGATGAATCCAACCCTACTGAAGTCCATCCCACACCCAAATTAGTGTCTTTATTCCTGGTGCCTACTTGTCATTGGGTTATTGGATGCAACGTCATCAGAGCTACAGCCATCCAATGACTGCCAAACTAATGTGACTTAGTCAGGCTAGCCGAGAGGTAACCCGTGATGCGTAAGGACAAACCTCTTAGAGATGCAAGCTCTCCTTGTGTTACACGTCAGTGTGGGAAGGTAAAAGGGCCACAAGACTTGCGCCTTGGAGGCTCTCTTTGGCTCATGCCTTCTTCAAGTATTGGCAGTGGTGCTACAGATTAGCATGTCAGCTTGAACTGTCTTGTGTGGGGTACAACCTACAATTAACTGGGCTTACACTATGTGTAAGTGGCTAGGACAAGGCCTGCTGCCCTCTCCTGGCCCTCATTCGAAATCGGCTGTAGTCAGGACCCTGTAGAGGTGGAGGTTAATGCCTAAAGGAGGCTGATGCTTACAGGCTGCTCTAATATTTGGAATTATGTTAACAGCGGTCTTCATGAAAGGGTTTCATCAAACAAGTTGAATGAATTGTAAGTTGGGCTAATCAGAGGAGTCGACCAGGAATCTAATTTGTGAAAATGCATGAGAAACCAAGACAGCATAGGTAGGAAGCATGCTACAGCCTCCCAAAGAACTCCACACCTTGACTGTGAAGATGGTAGGTTAAACTGCAAAGCAGAATTAGCGTGACAGGTAGAATTATGGCTTTGGATCAGCTGACCTTATTGTTTTGGTCTTCAAAATAAATTTATTTATTTATTTATTTATTTATTTATTTATTTATTTATTTATTTGGTACAGGATCTCCCTATGCAGGGAGTGATCCTCCTGTCTCAGCCTCCCTAGCATGGGATTACAGGCATGTATACCACCTTCCCCAGTTTCATTGATTGGTACAGAGTGCCCTGGGTCTGGGGCTGGCACAGCATGCAGTACAGGGGATCCAACCCGATGCCAGGCAGGTGCTTAGACCACGGAGCTGTCTCCTCAACCTGAATCAGCTGCCTTTAAAATGGGGAAAATGTCCTGGATTATGAAGTAAGGCAAGTGTAGTCACAGAGCTCCTTCCACATGGATTAACAAGGGGGAAGAGACTGAAGCGAGAGAAACACTCCTGTAGTCATTGATGGCCTTGAAGATGAAGATGCTCACAAGCCACCAAGTGCAGGGTGGCCTGGGAAAGCTAGAGAAAAGGCGCACCACTCACTCTTTCCTGGTGCCTCCAGCCCAAAACGTAGTCTGCTGACTCCTCGGGCGTAGCCCTCAAAACCCACTTCATGCTTCACACTTTCAGAATTCTAAAACCAAAATTATTGTGCTGTTCTACACCACTAAGTTTATGTTAATTTGTTAAAATACAGTGAAACACAGGTGCATGTGTGGAAAAGTCATCATCCATTAGACCTCGATGGGCTATCGCTCTTGCTGGATACACAGTAATGGTATGAGCTTCTCTTGTTTCTTTTGAACTAAAAAGGGGGCTACCTTTCTCCTATGAAAGTGAGCAATCCCTCTAGTTTGGTCCTTCTCAGATGCAGTGTATACCACTGCGCATGCCACATCTGTGTGGGCCACATTCTGTGAGCTCAGAAGTAGATGGGGACAGAGGTCCTGAAGCTAGTGTGCCCTGTTCATCACTTCCGCTGCGCTTCCGCTAAGTGTTCAGAATTAATGAAACAAGAAAGATGAGGACATTAGATTGTAAATGTGGCATTACACTTTGCATCTCATTGTCTCCCCAAAGCTTCATGCAGTTATGGGGCAGGGACTTTGAGAGTTTGAGATTAATTTATGATCCACTGGGATTACGGGTCTTAGTGCTCCTGGGATTATGGGTGTGAGTCCTATACCCAGCCTAGGGTGGGTAGCCTAAATGCAGTTTAAGGGAGACAGATCTATCCTCCTTTGCTGGTGTTGCTGTTGCTCCTCCCGTTGCTCTTTGCTCTTTGCCGCTGCCATGAAATGCTGCTCTCTGCCATGTGTCACTCTGCCTTCGAGCCAGCCGAGTATGGACTGAAACCTCCAGTGACTGTGAGCTAAGCAAACTTTCCTTTCCTCATTTCAAGTGTCAGCTATTAGT
>PVKN010041317.1:0-10574 GCA_004027915.1 Capromys pilorides
ACTATTTTATATTACCCTGAAGTTACAGAACTCATAATGTATTATGTGGCTTCCTGGACGCCAGGCCCTCCCAACTGTGACCATTTACCTTTAAATGGAAATTTCAATCTCTGCATCCCCAAGGCCTGGGGACAATAGAGAAATCCAAGAAATTCAGTGTAGTAGTAGCTCAGCATTTTTATCTTTTTGGCTTATTTTACTCTGATTTGCTACCTTAATCCTGAAACCTACAAGTTGGATGTTTTTTTCCCTTAATGCGCAGTGCCCCATTTTAAACTCTATTTCAAGAAAATGAGTCTGCTTTTCTCATTTCTCTTTCCACTGCACTGATTTCTCTGGGATTAACTTCCTGCGCTTAATTTCTGGGCCTCGGCAGCTGATTTCCTATATTTGGGCAGGCTTTATTTCTGTTAAGTATTATGAGAAAATGGAGTCAGCCTGAAAGTTAACCCCTTGCTGATTTAAACCCTGAGAACTCCCTGAGGAACTGTGATGGGGGAGGGGAACTCTTAATTTGATGTCCCACATTCTGCAGTCTTTTGACAGAGAAATCCGTGGAGTGAGCAAGGAGCAGATGTGTGGCGGCTACTGGCGGCTACACACGTGCGTCTCTTGAACTGTGCATATCTGTTGTCTGCTTCGTTACTTTTACTGCAGTTCAGTGACAGTGGACAGGTATTCCTCTCATGCAATGCAATGCAGAGTTAATATTGAAGCAATGTTTTGTTTTGAAGTTTAGGACTGAATCTTCCCTATGAAATTACATGTCTTGCAATACAACAATTCAATATATGTTTGCCACTACTATGAATAGATGTGCTGTGGGGTTGTCACACCATTTTTTTAGTAATTATTAATTCGGATTGGTAAAATATCCTTTCTCTTTTGTGTTGGTCTATTTATAGACCAATTAGACCTTAGTTATTCATATAATATACATATCTTTCAATACTCTTCTACAACATGCCAGCTTCTTTCTTTCTTGCCTTTCTTCCTCCCTACTTTCCTTCCTTTCCCTTTCCCTCTCTTTTTCCTTATTTCCCAGCGTTTCTTTCTCGTTTTCTTGAGCTAGGATCTTACCATATAGCTCAGACTAGTCTTGAACTCCTTAAGTAGTTCAGGCTGGCCTAGAATCCACTGTGATCCTCCTGCCTCAGCCTTCTTTATAATCCTGCTTACTTTAGGTAGATTTACTAGGAGGAGTATAAAGTAAGAGAAAATAAGGAGGAGGCTCTTCAGGCCAGGGAGCTGAGTGGGTATAGCTCTGATGGATAAGGTCAGACTGACCCGTTGACAAGTGAGAGAGGCCAGTTTTATAGAGTGGGTGAGGTGGGCTACGGTCTAGTTGATCATAATTTCAGTTCAGGTTTTTTCAGATGAACGGGAAAACTTGTCTCCATGAGGTCATGTTTCCCTTTGTCTCAGTTTTTCAAAGGTTCTGCTGGACCATGATTTCTAAGGTGACCATAGGTTTAGGGTAATGACTGGAAACCTCTAAGTACAGTTGAATGTCCCTGGCCTCTTATCTTGATATGCTCAGTTTTGAAAGGAAATGAGACAGATCATGGAAGTTTGGTGCTAGCCAACCTCGTCTTGTTGCTTTTTAGACACTCCCTAAATGATTAACATTCTTATATGCAGAGCTGAGCAGGGATCTGGCTAAAGGAAACATACAAAATGAAGGTCAAGCTGTGTTCTGTCTCCAGGTACCCACTGGGCATCTGGAGGCGCTAGTGAAGAGTGATTGTTAAGTCCCTGACTTCCTCAGAGGAAAAGGCAAATCATGTCTTTAGTAAATGGCGGGTTAAGTGCCCAGGAGTCACCTGCTGTCCCCAACGAGGTCTTTTGCTCAATAGAGATCATCAGCATGAGCTTTGTCTAGAAGATTATTAGAAATGGAGAATTCCAGGCTCTTACAGACCCACTGCATCAAAATCTGTACTTAGGATGGTCTCTGGATGATTCACACACAGGAAAGTTTACAAAACTCTGCTCCAGTGAACCATTTCCAGGCCATGCAAGCCACAGATTTAGTTTTTTTTTTTTTTTTTTTTTTTTTTAAAATTATTATTTATTTATTTAGGCTGGTTCAGCCCACCTTGAGGATGGGGCTGGTGTGGCATGTCATGCTAAGCATTGAACCATGATCCTGTGGTCCCCTGCACCTGCCTAAGCTTGCCTAAGCAGGGGCTTTCAAATGCTGAGCTATCTCACCAGCCCCCATAGACTTAGTTTTGACTGTTGAATATATTCCCTTTTAGTAACCCCCTCTCATTATTTTGGGAATAAAAATTAAGCTAGTGGTTTATAAGGAGATAATCAGTTCTGCACTAAGGGTTTTTAGCTGGAAATAGCTGACAAATAAAAGGGTTAATTGTCTCTGCTAAAAATAAGGGAAAAAGCTCTTGTCCCTTCTTCTTACTTTAGAAAATTTGTATTTTTTCTCTCTTTGAACTCTATATAAAATTTAAAAAAAGAAAAGCAAGCCTCTAGCCAGTTATTAACAAAGGCCAGTGCTCAGGACCTGTTGCTTTGAAATGTGAGCCAGTGTCAGTGTCTCTATTTCCCTGGGGAAAGGGGGGCAGAGCCCAACTTTCCTGTCTCCAACCTTCAGAGCATCCTCTTGTCAGGAAGTTATGAAAAGTTTGTTTTTCTTTTGGATAAAGCCAATTAGCTAACATGGGTGTCCACCCCAACTACCTAGAGAATTTAGAGTGAGTGGTGTGTGATGGATGAATGTGCTGTCAAACCCTCCTTCTTGAGGATTAATATTTATCTTGAGAATGTGTGTGTAATAGCTTGGGTCTGCTTGACTCCATAGAAGGGTGAAATTCTTTGTCTTCTGCAATCTCTTAACAAATTGCCTGTGATGTGACTTGTCATTTCTAGTTTAATGTTATTCAATAATGAGATGGTTTTCTTTCTGTTCTGTCTTTGTGGCATTTTCTAGGTAGAGGAGAAGTTTTATTTTAAATTACAGTTCTTCATCAGGATGTAGAGGGCTTTCCAGGCTAACCTTTTTCCCTAATACGCCATGGCCCACCGTAGGCATAGGTGACATTCTTTGAGGGAGATGATGATCAAAGAGAATATATAGAACACATTAGATAAAAGAGGAAACATTAGTTTCATAATGACAGAACAGTCCAAATCAGAACTTCTGCTTCTCAAGCCTTCCTCCTCCTCCTCCTCCTCCTTCTTCTTCTTCTTTTTTAAATGTATTTAGTACAGAATCTACAGGGTCTCACTACACGGACCAGACTCATAGTGATCCTCCTGTTTTCAGCCTCCCCAGCACTGGGATTATAGGCGAATGCCACCACGACGAGTTTCAGTCCCTATCTCAGTATACCCTGGGGTCAGGGCCAGCATGGCATGCTGGAGATGGAACCCTGGCTGCTGTCAAGCCTTTTATAATTAAAAAAAAACCCCTGTTATCAGAGATATAATTCAGTGGCACAATTCCTGTCTGATTAAGTGCAGGGTCCTGAGTTTCATTCCCAGTACCAGCCCTACACCACCCCCCCAAAAAATCCTCAAAACCCTACCCTTAGTTAAAATTAAAAAGATCCCTTGATTATGGAGTTTTTCAATCACACATGAAAACAGTTGTAGCAAATTCTTCAATGGAATATTATTTGGCCACAAACTGAAGTTTTGGTTTGCACTACACTGTTGATGAACCTCTAAAATGTGCTAAGTAAAATAAACTAGACAAAAATGTCATTCTTTGCTGTACAATATGTATATATAATATCCAGAGTACATTAATGCGTAGACAGGGAGGCAGGTTGATGGTGCCCAGAGTCTCATGCATGCTGAGCTGGCATGGCTAACATCAGGGGATGGAACTGTTTGGGAACTATATAGAGATGCAACATTGTGAGTGGAAAAGTTTTTAGTCCACCAGGATTTTTCTCCAGGACACTAGTGAGTGAAGAGATGAACATCAGAAGCAATTACAAATTGTCAAAGTTCCAATGAGAACAAACATTGTACTGAGAGAGAAAATGAATGGGAAATTGTTCAGATGGCAAAGTGCTCCAGATTGGACCTGCAGTGTCACCCAAGGGCCTCTGTACAATGGAAAGCTTTGTGTCCCAGCACAGCTCCATGCAAGGTGGTAGTTATTTGGGAGGTGGCTCCTGGTTGGTGGTCTTCGGATTGTTCAGGGTTTGCCCTTGAAAGGCCACTGGGGGCTTCATGTTCTTCCTCTTGTTCTCCTTTTTTGCCTCCTGGTGATGGTTTTGCTCCTCCACATGCTTCAACCTGCTGTGCTGCCTCTTTACAGGTCTACCCCAACAGGGCCAACCAGTCATAAATGAAAACCTCCAAAATTCTGAGCAAAAATAGTCCTTTTCTCTTTGTAACTTAACAATTTGTTATCCTGATGGCAAGTAGAGTAATGCAAAAAACTGAGGAAGATTTTGAGGCTGTCATACTTCAACCATGACCTAGAAGTTGAAGAGAGGAACTCCAAACAGTGTCTACAAGTGTCCCAGAAAGAAGAGGTCAGTGGGTTGTGAAGCCAAATGCAGACACATATAACTGCTGTGCTAGTGAAGATTTGGTCACCACTGGAGTGGGCTCGTAATTGGCCTACTGTGTCCTAGGACACAGGGAGCTTACCTATTCGGTTCATATACTCTTCCCTCAAATCACAGTGCTATGATTATGTTCACGTAGACTGGGTAAGGATAAATGCAATTTTATGGTATTGTATTTTTCTGCTCATGTTTTAGTTAAGAGGTTTGAAAAAATGTTGGTAATATGGGGCTGGCACATAGGCATACAGATAACAGAAAGATAATATGAAGAAATTGCAAAGCAAAATATTTTAGAACTTAGAGCCAGAGAAGGAAGTACAGAACTAGAGAAGAAGGGATGAGGACAGCATGGGGGTAGGAGAGAGCCAAGCAAATGACAGGAAGCCATCCTCTCTACAGCATTGTGGCTTGAGTGGGTTGGGTACCAATCCTGCCCTCTCTAGTTGAGCACCATCAGCACATCCTTTGCTACCTGAGAGCACCAGCTGTGGAATGGGCATCCTAATGGTAGGAGTAATGCTTGCCTTGCAGGGATCAGTGAGGCTCGAATCCGGCTTAGCGGGATGCCTGGTACAAAATAAATTCTCAAGTGTTTACTTCTCATGTGGATATTGCATTTGTTTTGTTTTGTTTTTGTTCCTTAGCTTTCTAGACCCCTTCAAATGCATGTTTTAGCCTCATCTTTATATCTTGGATTCATATTTTGGTGTTTTCTTTTCAGGAATTAAAAAAAGAATCTCCTGCAGAGAAAATTGTTAATGCTTCTGAATGGCGCAGGTTTTCTCTTCAGCCTCTTAGTGCATTTTAAATAAAGGAGAAGCTTCTTTGTTATCATAACTTATGTTATTGACTATAGCCAGGACACATATACATTCAAACAGCAAAATGATGATTGAAGTCAAGCATTATTCAAAATATCCATTTGTTTGAATTAAACTGCTTAAGTGCTTTGCTGTGTGGAAATTGCTTACTTACAAGTTTGCCCATTCAAAACAATTTGTTGAGTACCAATTATAAGTAAAGCACAGCACTAGGTGCTTTTGAGGATGTGGAGATAAATGAGAAACAAATGATGTCGATTTAATTTTTCTAGCCCTATGCTGTCACCTTCAACATTTATCATTTCACTTGACTCATTGCGAGTGTTACATTCATTATAATCTTATGGATTTTTCTTATATATTCAAAAACAGTAATTTGTTAAGTTGTGCATGAGTAGTAAATCGTAGCAATAGAAATCTGTATTTTTGTGTTCAATCCAAACTCTAGTGTTCCTTTTACTGCCTAAAAATCCTGGGAGATAATGTGTGCTCATTTAGCTACTAAGACTAGGGAAGTTCAAGTAACAAAGCTATAAACTTTGAACAATAGCAGATACTGATTATACTGAAGAACTCTCAAGGCTTTGTAACCAAAAGACAAAAGGCTCAAGTCTCAGCTTTTCCATTTTCTGTCTACGAGTCCTTGGATGAGCTTTAATTTCCTCATCATCTTGTCATGAAGAGTAAAGTTATATAATACAGTAAGACCACTGAGAAAGCTACAGTGCTTCACAAATATAACAATATTTCACTAGGTGCAAGATGTTCACTTGATATTTAAAACGTAATATATTAATTTTTGACAATTTTCATAACTGATGATGTCATAATTAACATCTTTAAGGAATGATTTTTACAGCTGATATGGGATAAGTTAAATATTTCCATATAAGTGATTTTGCCATTAAACCATTTTAAGCCATAGTTGACTTAGTGTTAAAATGTTATTTATTCTAATATATGTCTGAATTCATGTAATCAAAAACATGTTATTTATGCCATAGTCCAATGTCTTCTTTAAAATGTCTTATAAAACACTTTTTCTACTCTACATATAGAAGTTGGAAATTCCTCAGATGCTAAGGGCTTAAAGAATCTTTCTTGTTAAGTCCTCAAATAACTTGGGATAAAGCTCTTTTCCTGCCTGCCATTTGCATGCTTTTAGTTACTAGAAATAATACTGTACTTCCAAAAGTGCTGCTTAAAGAGTACTTGGATAATTGCTATTGATTTACCTGAAAGAGTGCAGTTGGCAACTACTCAAAATTTATCTTTGGGATATAAATGTTGTCATCACTCAATTTGAATTTTGGTGTCCTACTAGTTTGTCATGTTGATGATAACAATACTTCTACTTTGAACATGTCTGAAAGTTTAAGCTGACATATTTTTCTCACATCTTTTTTCATTAAGAAACACAGAGTTGCTTTTCTTCTTGAGGGCCAGGCTTTAAGGTACCTAAATATCAAGCATCTATGGGAGTCTGAACTGATGATTACTAGGTGAGCCTCATTTTAAAAAATGTATGACTGATGGCAGAAAATAAAGGGCTGATCGGTTCATTAAACAATTCAACCCCCAACCATAATAAGTTAAAATTTAATCCTGCCTGAAGCCTGACTGTTTCTGTCATAAACACTTTTCATAAACCTTCCATTTAAACCTGATATTATAATTTATTAGTCTAAGAATAACTCAAAATGATACCAATGTAGCTATATAAGTCTGTAAGACAGATATTAAAAAACTTAATCCATTTCAAAACCATGGGGAATTGCATAAAAGTGTACACATTTAGTTAGATATACTTCTGAATTGCTTCTGCAGCCTTAGTTAGTGGATGTGTTGACCATAACAGGATCTCGGGGTGTCGATATGCCTGAAGGGAGAGAAAGAAACACTCTGACAGACCCTGACAAGTAGTTCTGGAGTTGGAAAACCTTATTTGTAAGACTTGGAGCAATTTAATGACCTACATTTGTGGGTCTTATAGTTGCTGGGAGGATTCCTCTGCAGTGTTGCTTTGTGGAAGTTTTAGCTTTTGGATTTAATGCCTCTATTGATATTCTGTAGATGTACTTTGGGGCTGTGGGCAATAGGCCTGCTTTCAGAAACTCAAATGAAGTCCCAGCTGTCAGACTGTTTTCTTTTTTCCCTTAGTTCTCTGTCTAGAGGGGTTAGATGAACTCTCAGACTAGATCATAACAGGCTTAACCTTAGAAATGTCATATAGCTCCAATCCTGTGATTTGGAACGGAAGACCATATTTCTATTTTGTGTGGAGCAGAGAGGGACATTTCCAAGAATAAGGTTCGAAGAAGGAGCCCACAAGAGCTAGAGGATTTGTGCTCATCTGCCTGTAGTGGTCACTCAATAACAGCAATCTGCTCCCAAATAAAAGAGAGCCTTGTGGGGATGTTCAAATACTGTTATTGAGCCCATGGGACATTTATGTTTTTATGACAGGTGTTAGGGAATTTTCTGAAGCCATGAGCTTTTCTTTTCTACCTACATATGCTTTATGGCTCTAGATTGACTATACATGAGAGAAAAGGATTGCTTTGATGTGATAGTGGATGAAAAGCAAGGTTGAGTTATTACGCTTTGTGCTTTAGCACAGTCACAAGTGTAGCTCAGTAAGCTGTGTGTGTGTGTGTGTATGTGTGTGTGTGTGCGCGCGCGCGCATGCATGATTATTGTCTGAATATTGTCCTCTGCAAGATTTTGAAATCCTTTCTTGTGTTTGATATGGTGCCTGACACATAGCAGGAGCTCACTTAGCATTTGTTGAATGATTTTAGTAACTATACAATGGAGAGAGAAATTCAGTATTTTGAATATTAGCTATTTTAGAGACCTATGATTGGTATTCAAACTTCATTCTTCAATGGTTACTTTTTAAGGAGCATAAGATTTGGGGTGTGTGTGCCTGGGGGCACTTGTGTTTGCAGAAGAAGACAGTAAGTCATCGCTATAACTTTTATTTAAAAATTTGTTTAAAATGCAGGAAATTTAAATACAATTTAGCATCGTTACATAGATATTTAAGACATCTATATTAGCTCCTATGCTTTATCTAAGCATCCTCAGATTTATCATGCTCAGAAAAGCTTGCATTCTTTTGGCATTCTAAATATGGAAAAACACAATAATGATTTGAATATCATACACAGTTGACAGTTGTCTTCCTTTCTACCCATTACTGTTCTCAAACAAATTGGAAAGTAGGAATGTGTGTGGTAGACGGAAGCTATTTTATTTATTTGTGCTAACAGTAGAGCTAGTGGTGGGGAAAATGGACAGAAGGGTGAGGTCCTGTTAGGAAATGTCAAAAACCAGCTATTGACCTGCGTGTGGTGGTGCACGCCGGTGATCCCAGCTCTTAGGGAGGCGGAAGCAGGAGAATAAAAAGGTCAAACCCAGTCTGAGCAATTTTTCACTTAGCACGACACTATCTTACAGTAAAAATTAAAAAAGGGCTGGAGAAGTAGCTCAGTGTGAAGTCCTTGAGCTATTAAAACAATCAAGGAATTCATTTGCTCAAGTGTAGCGAGATATAAATTAGAGATCTTTGTTCCCAATACTGACCCAGGAGTCTCCTGATCCAAGCTGATGAACTCAGCCACAAAACCCAAAACCAAACCAAACAAAACAAAGAAATCCATGTCATATTTCTGGAATTTTTGCTTCTTTGACAGTGCTTTGATATTTAAACTGGAACAGAAAACTGCCACCAGGAGTGCCAAACTGTAGCCAGATCAAATAAATTTGGGTTAATTTCTTTTATTAGCTTTGCAATATTGGACACCTACATGTTACATGAATGTTTTTTTCCTCCTTTGGTTCTACTCACAGTAAAGGTTTTAGTGGAGTACAGTACAGCTGGCTTCATTTGTATACCAACCACAATGATCCTGTCCACACAGTCAATTTTAATAAACATTGACCATATAGCTTTTTTTGTATTGAATTATGTGGTTGGTTATCATTGAGGAATAATTTTTACATTATTAGGTACCATACATTATTACATTATTATGGTACCACAACTAGGTACCATATTCCTGTTGCTGTATGATCAGATACTAAAACAGATGGATAATTGCTGTCTTCCTCCCTCTGTTTTCATGGAATAGAATGATCTTTTTTGTGTCAACTTTCACATAGTACAAATAATTTTCTTATTTATGTTCATTCATCGCATTAAATGTTGAGCTACTAAAGAACTGCCAGATCTCAGAATCACGACTGCATTTATTATCCTCTTTAATTTTGCTGTCCCAAAGGAGAGTCTTTTCAATTATTTTATTCAACTGAGAAGATAATTATAGTTCACAGTAGTAAACACTCCAGTTGTAGTAAACATAGGACTTCAAGTATTTACAGAATGCATTTAGTTGAATTAAGATGGATAAATATTTTAAAAAATAACAGATTAACAATAGACTATTTTTCCTTTAACCTTTCAAATACTGTTATTTGAGGGGTTTTACTTGCACCGGGGGCCTAAAATCTAGGGCTATTTGTCCTTTCCAAGGGAAGGGGTTAGAACAACAGTGTGAACTGAGTCATCCTAAGGGCAAGAACTCACCACTTCTCTTTTAAGTGTTTTTGTTAATTAGGAGGGAAGAGAAATTTAACAGGTGAACAGCTTAGTGTTTTTGAATAAATAAGGTGAAGCAGAAAGAGTTTTCATTGACAAACAGGGAACTTTAATACTTCTTTTTTCATTATTTCCTTTGGATAAGAGCATAAGAATTTTGTAACTAGATTTTGCCAGCTGCCTTTTCACATGGTGTTAAGGAAGAAAAGGTTAATATTTTGCAGCAATAAATAGACTTGGCTTATTGTCAAAATTTAATTCAAACTTATTTAGATTATGGGGGGAAATCTCTAAGGATTCTATTATAGTTTTCTTCTTCTTAGGTCATAACTACTGTTAAGATTACTTACTATTGATATCTTAATAGTTACATCTGTAAACCATCTTCTGAGAGCAATAGGGAACTCTGCAAATTTAACTTTAAAAATTCATATTTATTTTTAATTCATGCACATTCAGCTTCACTCTATTTGGTGTTCAGCTCTTTGGATTTTATCAAGTGAATATAATCATGTATCTGCCGACCATCAAGATACAGGAAAACCTCTCTACTTCAAATTATTTTTATGTGCTGTGAGGCAGTCCTTCCTGAGCCTCTACCAG
>PVKN010041318.1:0-10570 GCA_004027915.1 Capromys pilorides
TAACTCCATGGCACAGGTGCCTGCCTGGCAAGTGCAAGGTCATGAGTTAAAACCTAGGTCCTGCAAAAAAAAAAAAAAATAATATTGTAACAGTCCCTTCAAATTCTATAAATGTGATTTGGGGGGATAGGGTAAGGACCCAAATGTAATTGAAGATCTTCAAGATATTGATAACTTCATTTAGAAAAATATGCAGTTTTCTTTTGGTTTTGTTTCTTTAGTGCCCTGCAGGCTAAGTAAGTGCTCATACCGCCAACCTATATCCCCAGCCATGTGTAATTTTTTGTTGCTTTGTTTTTCTGAGACAGGGTCTCGCTATACAGTACAGGCTGATTTTGAATTTATTTTGTAGCCCTGAATTTGCAGTGATCCTTTTGCCTCAGCCTCCTGCATGCTGGGATTATAGGCATGAGCCACCACACCCAGCCTAAGAATAATTATTTTTAAAAAGCTTCTTCAAAACTGCTGAGCTATCTAGTCAAATTATTAGAACCATAGTTTATTTGTTTATTTAGTTTGGGGTGTGTGTGTTGGTTTTTTTTTTTGAATCTAAAGAACTTGGCCATTTTAAAAAACAGAAGCCTTGTCTTATCTTTTCTTTTCCTTTTTTTGGTACTGGGAATTAAACTCAGGCCCTTGTGCTTGTCTGGCAGGTGCTTGTGCCAATGACCTATACCCCTGGTCCAGAATGATTTCCTAACAACTTCCTAGATCTCACATTGAACTTGTCAGTATTTTATTACTAAGGTAACTCTTTTCCACCCCATGTCTTTTTTTTTTTTCAGGCAACAGTAACTAGTGTCTTGGAATATTTGAGTAACTGGTTTGGAGAAAGAGACTTTACTCCAGAATTGGTAGTATTGAATTTTTTTTCTTCATGATGAATGAACATGAAGTGTATACACAGCATTTATGTGAGACGTGACTACATACTGTATTTATGTGCGCATATGTGGACATACATGTATTATTTGAATACTCTTGTTTTCATGTTTTACTGGGTTTGGTTATTTAAACTTCGCATGTTTTAGTATTATCGCAGTGTGCAATTGAGTTTAAGATAAGGAGTCTTAGTATAAAAGTTTGGACAGGGCCAAAGATAGTTCTGTGTCATAAATGCCTGCCTGGCAAGCCCAAGGTCCCAGGGTCAATTCCTGGTACCACAAAAAAAATAAATAAAAATAAAAAAGGAATCTGGAAAGATGATAGGAAACCCAACAAATCTATAGCAAATAAAAATTTGGATAGTCAGTAAAGATTGGAGCAGCTTGTAAGTATAGAAGCTTTTTGACACTTAACGATGCCTTGATTTACAAACTTGTTTTATGATTTGGGGGACAATGGCTACACTTGTGTTTTTTGTGCGGAAGGGGGCTATTTCGGGTTCGTCATCGAGGAGGAATTTGCCAATGGAAGCAAACTTTTGCCTAACTCTTGTGTGCAAACCAAATTGTTTGCAAACAGAAGCATTTGTCAGCTGGGGTATTACTGTATATCAGAAAATTTGAGTCTGATTTTAATGGCTAATCTTTTAATGTGGAAGATTCTATTTGTAAAAAAAATGTGAATCTAGATGTAATCTACTTAAGCAAAGGTCTTGGACTGGTGAGATGGCTCAGTGGTCTAAAGCGCCTGCTTCAGAAAGTTTAGGCAAACACAGGGACCCCAATGGCTCCATCCCTGGCACCACATGCTGCACCAGCCCCACCCCCAGGGCAGGCTGAGCCGGCCATAACGCAAACAAATAAATGACATTAAAAAAAAAGAAAGAAAAGGTCTTACTGCTGATTCAGGATTGCCTGGGGAACTTAGTATGTTGCATAAGTTGCTGTTAAAATTTGTTCTAACACTTAGTTTCTCCAAAGTGAAAGGTTGCTCAGAATTAAGCTAAGTTTTAGCTACTGTAGCTTTCTACAATAGCCCATGCTGTTTCCCAGATGCAGAGTATACTTTGTCTTACTCACACTTTCTTTTTCTGTTTGGCCCAAGCTTGCCTGCAGAGCCAGTTTCACTCCCACTCTTCACTTCTACTTTCTGAATTAACTTTGCCAATGTTTAAAAACAAACAAACAAAAAATAAATTAATTAAACGATATATTGCTGGTATAGCTATAATTTTTCTTAACTTTCCCAGTACAGCCTGGTGATTGTGTCTCAGAAGTTTGAAGAACATAGATACCCTTTGATACCATCATTTTTCTTGTAATATGTAATAAAAATTTCCTTATTGTATGGGTTTAACAAGGATGTGTTGTGACTGTTTAATAATATCCTCTTTATAGTCCCATGCAACCACATGGAAGATGTATATTATATTGCAAATAAAGGTGACTACTAAATAATGCTATAATGATAAAGCTTTGTATAGGAGAACTTTTTGAAACAGTTAATAGAAATTTTATCTAGGGCCAGGGAGATGGCTCAGTAGAATAAGCACCTGCCTGGCAAGCACAGAGTCCTGAGTGCAATCTCCAGTACCACCCCCCCCAAAAAAAGAAATTTTTTCTGGATGGTGAAGGCGTTAGTCAGCTTTCTATCCCCACAGCCAGACACCTGAGGAAGACACCCTAAAAAAAGGAAGATTTACTTTGGCTCGTTGCTGGGGGCTCCAGTCCATGGTTGGTTGGTTTCAGGGTGGTGGACCTGAGGTGAGGCAGAGCATCCTGCAGGAAGGGTGCAGTGCAGCAGAGCTGCTCACCTCTTGCCAGCCTAGAAGCAGTGATGAGGGAGCAGGACCAGATTCAGTTCCTGGTGTCATGCGTGTGGTCTGTACCCTTCAGCCAGACCTCACCTCCTGTGTCCCTGAGCTCCCAGTTATGCCATCAGGTTGTGGTCTCAAAAAAGAGGCCAGGGGGATGTTCCCCAGCTCCATAAACGATCTTTTACTGTTCACACCCAAACATTTATAGTTAAGTGTTCTGGAAAGCTTGCTTAGCAGGTAGCCGGGCACAACGCTGAGCATCTAGAAAAATAAGTTTATGGTTCATTGTTTGTCTCCTAATTACTTTCTAAACTTTTATTTAGGGGAGGTGGTTCTATGCCTTGTTGGCTTGTCTTGAAAAGCCTTTACTTCCCGAAGCTCACTCCCTGATCCGGCAGCTTGCGAGAAGATGCTCTGAAGTGAGGCTGTCAGTGGTGAGTTGTGAGGTGCTGCTATGCAGCGAAAGCCCACTGTTCCTGGGGAAACGGGAGGAGATTCCAATGAGGTACAAACCTGGAGTATTTCATGAGTGGGGCTTGGGTTAGGCTATGGAATGGAAAAGCCCAAAATAATACTAGCTAAAATAAAATGAAGATGGTTTTCTCACAAAATGGAAGCAAGTTAGATGGGAGAAAGCCTGACCTTTGGCACTGCCACTTGTGGTTCCTGTCCTTATGTTGCTCCATTTGTGTTGCTGGAACAGAATACTTGAGACTGGCTACCTTATAAGCAGAGAAGCCCCAGAGCCTGCGAGCCTCATCTCTTCACTTTCTGACCACTTCCGAGTGGTCCTGGGGCAGGAGCACACAAAGAGCAGGGAGTGGTAAATGTGGAAGGGGATTACTTGGGGCCCCTGCCACAGTAACCTCTGCTTAGTGCCAATGGAGCCCCGGGAGAGCTGAGCCCCTGCTAGACAGCCATCATCATTAATCTTTCTCAACAAGGATGTTTCTTTGCCAGATGATTTTGAAAGCCAGGCATGCTGATGCACGCCTGTAATCCTAGCTCCTTGGAAGACTAAGGCAGGAGGATTACAAGGTCAGGGCCACCCTGGACAATTTAGTGAGAGTCTATCTCAAAAGTAAGAGAAAAAAAAAAGAAAGCAGGGCTGGGTATAGTGCAGTGGCACAGTGTTTGCCTAACACGCAAGGCCTGGGTTAAGGCTTCAGTGCTACCAAAAACATTTTTCTTAAGCTATCCCCAACTCTTAACATTTTCCCCTATTTCCATATTTTATATCTGAAAAAGAAATTTATTTTAAAAATATTAAAGAAGAAAAACTAAGTTTAAAATTTTCTCTGTCTCTTTTCTTTAGGACAACAAAGATGATGAAAGGGTTCCTGCTTTGAATTTATTGATCTGCTTGGTTAGCAGGTATAGTTCAGTAATTGCTGGCTTCTTGCTTATTTATCTGTGAGGTAAAGTGTAGTTGTCTTGCATTTTTATGTTACTAATTGTCTGGATCCCTTGTTATTTTTCATTTCAGGTATGTTTTTAGTGTATATTTGGTTTAATTTTTTGTATCAGTGTTCTACCTAGAATTTCTTTGAAATTTCTTTTATATCTTATATTCTAAAACACTGGTAAAATATATACCTTTTTGTGTTAGTTCTTTTCTAGACATAGTTTTGTTCCATTTATCAGTGTTCTTATTCCAATGCCAGGAATAAGAGCTGTGTATTTAAATCAGGAAGGTGAATACTCCTACAACCACTCTCTCTTCCAAACAAGACAGTCTTGCAAAATAAACACAGGTTCTACATTGAGTTTCCTGATCTGCAAAACTCTGTGCTTATCATAACTCACAGTTCCTGAGTACTTGTGCCAAGCATTTTTCTTAGCCAGTTATACCAGGAACTCATGTACTCGTTCCTCAGTGTAGAAGCACAGCATCAGTACAGATGAAAAAGCTATGGAGAAAGAGGTAAAATCACTTTCTCAGTGTCACAGTCTAGTGAATCGTAGAAGTGGGACCCCATCTCCAACACCTTTACTCCACCCAGGGTTTCCAGCCCGCAGCCTCTTTCTGAGATAAGCCTTCACTGTGCTGTTAAGGCTGGACTTGAACTCACTTTGGAGCCAAGGCTGTCCTCAAACTCTCAGTGATCTTCCTAGCTCAGCCTCCAGAGTTGTGGGATTAGAGGGTGTACCACCACACCCAGCTTCAACAGAAGTATCAGATGCTATTTTAAATCTGTTTTCTTATTCGTTTTGTAGCTTTTGATAGTGTAAGGAATTCATCTGAATGTAATTTAACTTGCTCATGTATTTTGTAAATTAAAATACCTCTTTCATGAAATTCATCCTTGAATGTGTTTAAAGCTTTTTTGCCTCATTAATAATTAAAGCATACTCTAATAAAAATGAGTTAAATATATCAAGCTCTTAATATTACTAATAGCTTTGGGGATTGAGCCCAGGGCCTTTGCACTCAGCTATAGTGTAACGAGCACCCTTCTAAACATTGTTTATTTTGAGGCAGGGTCTCACTAAATTGCTAAGTTACCCAACTGGGCTGGAATTTGATCCTCTTGCTTCTGCCTCCTAGAGTGCTGGGGCTGTGGATGTGCAGCAGGCTTTAGTCTCCTAATGCTCACCACACTTAGGAGTAAATCAAGTGTGATATTTTTAGGTTTCAAGTAATAAGTGTTGATTGGGATAATAAAGCTCCTTTTACTCATTCATGTAGCGAGTATTTACAGAGTGCATTTTCCTAGGTGTTGTAAAAGCATTCATGATACAACACTGGGTGTGCTGGTTTGTGCCTGTAATCTCAGCACACTGGGAGACGGAAGCCAGGGGATTCCAAGTTTGAGTCCCATCTGGGCAGTTTTGCAAATTACCAAGATCTTGTCTCAAAAGAATTATGGGTCTGGCATGGTGGCGCACTTCTATAATCCCACTGCTTAAGAAGCTGAAGCAGGAAGATTGCTGCAAGTTTGGTGTCAGCCTGAGCTGCATAGTGAGACTGTCTAAAATCAAAACAAATTTTAAAAGATGCAGTTTAGTGAGAAGCTCTGAGTTCAGTTCTTAAAAAAAAAAAAAAGGGAAACCGCTACCAATAAAATAACAACTAATCCATAACAATAATCTACTGACTAGAGTTTCATTCAACTAGGATTAAATTTGCTACATTTTAAACTTTATTTAACCATTGATAATTACTTTAAACTTCTTAAGGAGATTTTCACATACAAACATGAAATAAACCCCCAGGCTCATCCAACACCTAGTATCAATGTTAGCAGGCACCATGTTTCATTTCTCTTCATGTTAAGTGTGCTTCAACATCCCAGTTATTTCTCCTGTTTTGGGTATGTGTTTGGCTGATAAGTGCTTTCAGAGAAATGACTGTAATACTGAGAGCAAACCTGATGAATTTAATAGTTCCCAATACATTTCATCTCTCCCTAGTTGTTTCCCAAATAGAGTTTTACATTTCAGTTTTTAAACTAGGACCCAGGGCCAGGGAGATAGCTCTGTAGCACAAGTGCCTGCCTGGCAAGTGCAAAGTCAGGAGTTCGAACCCTGGTCCCGCAAAAAAAAAAAAAAAAATCTTGCATTTATTTGATAATATCTCATCTGCATCTCTACCTACCCCCCTGGCCTTTTCTTTGTCACTTATGTGTTGAAATAAATGAGCAACAACTCTGTGTACCCTACGTGCAGGCACTGCGCCCAGCCCCCAAGTCAGGAGGCATACTTGAACAAGGCAGAGGCCCAGGGGTGGGCATCATGGCCTTCACACACACAACTCAGATGCTGTCCTGAGACAGAGTGGCAGGCACAGAGCAAGGCGGCTGTGTCAGAAAGCTGAGTGAGCTATGATTTTCTGTGTCTTGAAGCCAAGCTTTGGATGTCAGCTAATAGAGACAGCGTTGTTTGCAGAGGGAACATGGTGATTCAGAGGGGCAGAGCTGAGTGTGTTTGCAGGAAAGTTAACAGTCCACTGGGCTTTCTGTGCAGGCTGTTTGCAGGTGCCTAAGGAAACAGAAATGCAGAGGGTAATATTTTGAACCTGAGTAGACTTTCCAGGGAGCAGCTGGACCTGTTGAAAGCAAACTATATGGACTGTGAGACACTGAAAAAGAAGAGAAGTGGCTCACTTGCTCATGCCGCCTCTCCTGTTGCGCTGTAGGTCAGGGTGGCATAACTGTGCTCCTGTAATCCCCATACTCAGTGTAAAGGAGGAGGAGGTCCAGCAAGACCTGGTGGCATACAGTACAGGGTCAGGCAGGGAAGGACAGGGCTGCACAGCTGTTGCTCAGTACATCAGAGGACACAGGGGTGTCATTCTCAGCACGTGTGGTTAGCAGCTACAGTGCTGACCACTGTGTTCTCTCTTATTATCTACTGGTTTCCTTATTATCTACTGGTTTTGGCAGCCACTGATTTTGGCTTAAAACTTATTTCATTACAGATTTTTAAATGCTGGGTTTTTTCTTTATCACTATTCACCAATTAGCTAGAATGTTTTCTATTTTAAAAACTTCTCTCATTTATTTGCACTGAGGTACAGTTTATGTATTTAATTTTTTGAGGAATAGTTTGTTGTATGTTGTGAGTCAGCACCGAAAGAAATGACGAGAAGACACAATGAATGTGCTTCAGAGGACTCACTGAGATTTGTCTCTCTCAAAGTGAACCCAAAGCTGCAGAAACAGCTCATTTTTATTGAGGGCTAGAAGCAGGCTATGAAATGTGTGAAACTACTTTACAGATTACAAATCACTCTGTCTTCTACTATTTACCTAACACTAGGTTCACACAGATGCTAACAGATAACACTTCAAATAGGGAAGGAGACAACTATTAACATCCCAAGCAAGAGGTCAACAACAGGGCACCAGCAAGAGAAGCTGCTATCTGTAGTCATAAATCCCAGCTTTCCAAGACCTACAATAGACAGCAGCCCTCCCGGGGCGCTGTTTTTTGTTTGCTGCTTCTCGGGATATCAATCAGGCTTGTCTCATATTACTATATAGTTTATTCAAAAACATTACTTTCTAATTTTTAGACTACTGAGAGGTGACAGCAATTTCCAAAGGCGATCAGTAAAGTTGTAGTTTTAGATTATCATTTTGAAGAATTTTAACATCAGATACATGTCAATTCATCATAATTGTTTTTTTTTTTAATGCTGAAATTGTTCCATCTTTGACCAGTGGGAGCACTTGAAGTCAGTCTCTGTCTGTCTCTGTCTCTGTCTCTGTCTCTGTCTGTCTGTCTGTCTGTCTGTCTGTCTGTCTGTCTGTCTCTCTCTCTCTCTCTCTCTGTGGGCACCTACCCCTGAGCCTCTTCCCAAGACCCACTGTCTCCATTTAATCAACCCTTAGAAGTCTTTTTTATTATTACTAATCTATTGGTACATTTTAGGAATACACAATGATCACACTCATCATAGGAAATTTGTTCTTGTACATGATACATCTTGATTTGTTTCCCCATTCCCTTTCCCTCTTGAATACCCTTCCTCCTCTCCATAGTTACAAAAACTTTGTTTCCATCTTTTTCCTTCTTTAAGGTCTTGCTATAGTATATATTGTGTTGTACATATATTGTATAAGCTGCCCTAGAATTGCCTGTGTAGCCCAGGCCAAGCTTGAACTCACTACTATCCTCATGACCAGCCTCCCCTGTGCTGCTATTTCATAGTCCTCCTGTCTCAGCCTCCTTAGTGCTGAGATTACAGGTGTGTGCCACCACACCTAGATAATCATCTATTTAGGTACCAGGAATGGAGCTCAGGCAGTCAGGGTGCCACCAAGCTATATCTCCAGCCCTATACTTGCTTCCTTGCACACTTAGAAAGTACAATACTAAACAGTCTGTTCTCTACTTTGCTTTTTTCACTTATAGATCTTGGAAATCACAGTAGAGGAATGTAGGTATTTTTTTTTTCCTTTTTTTATAGCTTTATATTCTCCCATTGTGTAGTTGTATTGTGGTTTATTAGTTTCCTTATTCATGAGTACATGCATGATTTGACTTGTAAGCAGTACTATAATTAGCATATTCATGCAGACATTAAGCTTTTTTTCCTAGGTATTTTGACCAGCGTGATCTGGCTGACGAGCCATCATGATGCAGCTGATCTCTGAGACAAACAGTATTTCCGCTGAAGGCAGCCCAAGCCTGCACACGTGCGGTCCGTTCCCACACAGACTGCATCATCTGCTTCAACACTGCGTGAGCGATGCTTCTTCACTAACCTGTGCAGTTCAAGTTGATGGTCAGAGTACAGATTGAATTTATCTGGATGTCTGAAATATCTGGAAAAATACCACCTGGTGTTGAGTGAACAGTTTGAATATTTTTTAGCAGTCACAGCATTTAAAATAAGTTGAGTCCCCCTTATTAGTGAAGCAGCCTGCACAGAAACTGTATGACGAAATGTTACAGTGGTCCCTGGTGCTGTTTGTTTACATTATACACAAAAAATTTTGTTGAAAATGTGTTTTGGATACTAAACTTTTATTTGGATCTTGAACAAAATAAAAGAAAAATTAATGTCCCTAGAATCTTTTTTTTTTTTTTTTTTTTTTTTCTGGCGGGACCGGGGTTCAAACTCACGACCTTGCACTTGCCAGTTAGGCCCTTGTGCCACAGAGCTATCTCCCTGGCCACCTAATGTCCCTAGAATCTTAACAATCTGGATTTTTTGTTGTTTCGCCTTGGAGTATTAGAGATTGAGCACAGGGAATTCTGAGCTGTGTCCCTATCTTTTTAAATTTGGAAACAGGGTCTCCCCAAGTCATCCAGGCTGGCCTCCTCAAATTTGTGAGCCTCTTGCCTCAGCCTCTTGAGTGGGCAGGATTACAAGGGTACATCAGCACATCTGGCAAAACAATCTAGACTTCATGGAAAGTGTTCAGTCAACACTGAACTTACATTTTCACTTTTCTATATTGTATAAACTTTGTGCAGGTCATTTGCAATAATACCCTCATAAGTCAAGTAGGTTGTTTTTTTCTGTCACAATTTGCATCACTAGTTTTTGTATTAAGTAGTAGTGTTTTCCACTCTCACAGAAGTCCCAAGCAGCAATGATTATTCAGACAGGTTTATTTTCCTCACAGAACAGGATACCCAGAGGAGTCACCCACTGGCATTCATATATTGCCTCATGGATATGGTTCTGACATTTCTTTAGCATTTATTTCCCTCAGTGACAAGACTACAGCTGCAGTTTGCCACTGTCTCTATTTTAAGATAGAAAAAGTCGAGGAAACAGAGCCTTCCACACCCTTTTATCCTAAACCTTTCTCAGAAATCCGCCTCAGGTTTGTATTCACCTGCTGCCCATAAGTATGTCTAACGATCATGTTAAGGTAGAGCAGTGAAGCTGTTAACCTGGTGCGAGGGCCCATAGCTGCTTTATTATGTGTGGGCTTAAGGGTTGTGTTCAAGGCCAGAGCTACTTTCAGTTGTTGGGGGCAACAGCAGCCTGTCAGTGCCTCAAGATGTGTAAGGCCCCCGCTTGGGTCCAAACCTGATGTTAATTGTTTCACAGCTGAGGAGCCACCTGCTTCATTATTTTGTTTTTTATACTATGGGCATTGAACCCAGAACCTCTTAAGTGCTAAGCAAGTGCTTTGCCATGGAGCTACAGCCAAGATGCTTTGCTGTTTTTCAGTCAGGACAGAGTAAGGGAAAGTGGGCAACGCTGCACAAAGTCGAATTCCTGGGTCCTGCAGTCCTTGTTCTCGGGAGCCCCTTTTCATAACAGCTGTACTAATTTACACCCACTAACCGTGCCCACAAGGGTTATAATTTCTCTGTCTTCACTTGCTGTTTTAACAGTGGCCATCTGCAGCTTTGATTTTCCTTTTTCTGATTAGGAATGTTGAGTATCTTTTTATATACCTG
>PVKN010041319.1:0-10573 GCA_004027915.1 Capromys pilorides
CCACCTCTGCCAGTGCACTGAGGTTTTTCTCTTTAACATTAGGATAATATTGTCCCTGGACAATGTACCATGATATTCTGGTCATTGTTACTTAACTCCTTATGCTGGTTTGACTGTAGTGATTAATTATCATGAATGCCAAGCACTGTTAGTCACGGTTTCACATAATATGTCCATGTGATATGCCCTGAATTCAAGCCATGGAATGTCCTGTATAGGGTCATGATGTCTTCAATCACCTTTCCTTATATTTGACAATCATAGCAAGTTTTCTTGAGTACTTAATTAGATGTCTTTGAATCTTTACAATTCTGAATTAAGATTTATTAATTAAAATAATTAATACTTATTTGTAGCTCAAAGAATTGAATCTTTTTTTAATCTTTTACATATTTATTTGGTACAAGGTATCACTATGCAGGTTGGATTCACGGCGATCTTCCTGTCTCTGGCTCCCCTGTGCTGGGATTACAGGCATATACCACCATACCCGGTTTCGGTGACCCGCATGGTGTGCTCAGGGTTCCAGGGCAAGTATGGCATGTGGTACCGGGCACTCAACCTGGGTTCTTGCACTTGCCAGGCAGGTGCTTAGACTGCCAAGCTATCTCCTCAGCGCCAGAAATTGAATAGTGGAGACATTTGAAATATTTATTGAACCAATAACATTTTTCCTGTGCTCTTTCTGGAATAGAAATATCCCTCCAATCTCTAGCAGAGTGAATCAAAGCCCAGTACTGAAGAAGGGAACATATTCTCTTTCAAGGTCATGGACAACGAGGAAGGTCGTTTGGTAAGACTGACAACAAAAGAATAGTAGATATGGAAAAGAAAGTGTGTGATGCCTGACCTGAGGAGTAGGACCATTTTCTGGACCCAGAATTTGCCCCCTAGCAAGGGCGTGGGGTGACAGGCACACACTGAGAGATCCCTGTAGAGTAAGAGGATCACTGATCAAGAGGAGCCTGCGCATATTTGGTCCAGATTCCCTGCCAGGAAGAAACAGCTGTGCACCGCTCTTGGCACATACACCTCTATTGTCTGTTGAAACAGGTTCTTTAAAACTGCACAAGGTCACAGGCTCTTACTGGTCAGCTGCGATGGTGTGCTGAGTTTTATGTCACTGCAGAGCAAGCTTAGCAGCTGAAAACAAAGTGAATTTGTGCTCTCGCAGCTCCCACAGGCTGGGTCCAGTTAATTAAGTCCTCCACTCAGCATTTCCCAGGACTGAAAGGAAGGCGTCACCTAGGCCAGGTTCCTCTTGTAGCTCATTGATCACCTTCAGGTTCACAGGGTACTGGCAGGATTCAGTTCCTGGCATCTGCAGGCCATGGCCTCTGTTCTCTTGCTGGCTGGCAGCTGGAGGCTACTACCCGTTCTTAACAAACATTTAGAGTTCTTCTCCACACTCTGCCCTCCACCTTCAAAGACAAACTTGCCTTGCATCAAATCTGCCCGTGCTTTCCATTTCTCTGGGCTCTGGAAAAGGAGCGAGCTTTCTAATGTGTTCAGCAGATTAGGCCAGGCCCAGGAAGTCTGCTCTTCCAGGACCTCAGTGGAGTGCGGTGTTACTAATGCCTGCAAAATCCTTCAACTCTATAGCATAGCATGATCATAGGAGTCATTGCTTATCATCTATTATAGTATTTCCCACACACAACTAGAGGAGATTCCACAGAGGCAAGGGCCTTCGGGAGAGCGTCCTCTTGAGATTCTTGCACCGCAGATGTTAGGAAATTAGACCAGCGTGGACTCTGCCAACATCAGGTCTGTTCTCCACATCATGCGCTCAACTCCTGGAAGACAGCTGCCATGATTATTACTTTGGGACCTGCCACCAGTTTCTTTTAAACACTGCAGTTTTGGCTTGTAATAAGGGGATGCCCCTCCACATACAGCAATTCCAGAACTAAATATAATTTCCTAGAGGTTTCCCCAAAAAAAGCGCAAATTAGAGCAGGACTATTCTTATTTCTTCTGCTAACATATATTTCTATCAAGACATTGGAGGACTAAGTATTTCAAGCAACAACAGGCTGACAACTAAAATGTGGTTAGAACCACTTCAATCACTATCGCATGCTCAGGTCCCAAGAGAAAGTCACTCCTACTCTCACCCTGCACCCTAACAACAATGCAAGACAGCAACCCAATGGTGGAGCTCATTGTATCACCTACTGACAGTTTCTCTCCCAAAATCTAGCTTCGAAAAAATCCTTTAAATATTAATTCTGTCTGCTGTACTGCTATCTCCCGCTCACAGAGAGGTGTCAGGTGAAGACTGATAAGCTTGGCTTCATGCAAATTGTCAACATAAATGTTGACAGGAGACAATCAATAGGGCTGGTTATTCACTTTCAATTTTCACCTTTTCCTATTAATCTCTGAGTGTTTAGGGGGTGAGCAGGGGAAATGCCTCATAATGAAGGATAAGGAATATATGACATTGTATGATTTGATTGAAATGCTCAAGTTTCCTAATTTTCAAGTCAATTCTTCACAAATTATTTCACTTTGGAATGACAGAATACTAGCAATTATCATTCTCTGAGTTTTAATCAGAGAAATGGGACGTACCCTCCACACCACATTGACCTCACGTACACATGCTTGCATTTTTCAACTTTCACCTCATATATGCAAAGCAAATAAACCCCTTTGCATAGCACTTTCTACATTTTGTGCATGCCCCTCCCCAAACATGTAAGTCAGGAGGGTGACAGGCATTATGTTCAGGCAAGTCACAAGGTACAGAGTGGTTCCCACGCTACCTGGTTGGCAGCAGAGTTCAGCGCAGCCCCACATCTGCTGCCTCAGTGTTCAGAGGTCCACAGTTTTGCAGAAGAACACGAGCACGTGGCCAAATGCCCTCTACCATTTCTGTCGTCAACACCCAGGAGTCCCTTGTCCTTCCAGGGCTGCTCTCACGTGGCATTTTCCCACCTCAGAGGAGGGGGTCCACGTGGATCAGGCACTTGGATGCAACAGCCAGGCTTTGCAACTGATGAGGGAAGAGGAAGCCCTTGGGGTTCAGTGGGGTCAGGGCAAAGACCCTCTGCAGAAAAGCAACGCTGTGAGTGCACTGGCGATGAAGGAACCTGGCAGGCCCAGGTGTGCACTGCTGTGAAGAGATAGAATGGGGTTTCTGAAAGGCGATGGTGTGAAACAGCACTGGAGTTCATTGGAACATCTCATCCTTTCCTATGAGGTCTGATGGAACAGTCAGGAGAGAATCTATGCATGCCTACACACACACACACACACACACGGACACACACACACGGACACACACACCTGTACATGTACATGTATATGTGCTTACAGGAAGGAATCCATAGGCCCATAGCATGGGAAATGCAAACCATGCAAAGAACTGTGATACATCTGAGACTCTGAGCAGCCCTGTTATGCCTACATTTTTCCCCTTCTATTTCTCAAACCTAAGTGACAGGGAGAAAAAAAAAAAAAAAGACCTTTCTAGAAAACCAAAGGAAGTTTTTCCAGAAAGCCTCTTGACAACTCTATTTCACAGAAGGCATTTGTGGAAAAGCTATGTCTATTTATTGAACGCTCACCACAATGCCCAGTGGCACTAGGTATCACCATCCCACCTACCCGGGAACTCAGGCAGCATGACAGCCCCACCAAGCTGGCCATCAGCCCAGGTCAGCATTGCATGCCCACCCAAGCTGCAGGCTCCAGGCTGCAGAGTTGTCTGTTTCCTGAGGACCTCAAGACAGGATGTGAAAGGGGGAATGAGCATTTGGGGAAAGAGAGGAAAAATAAAAGGAGCCAACCAGATATTGTGGCCTGCACCTGGATGCCTGCACTCTGGGAGGCTGAGGCAGGGGGATTGCAAGTTTTCAGTTCCACCTGCACAACTTAGCAAAACCTTCTCATAAAATAAAACAATGTGGGCTAGAGATATAGCTAAGTGCAAAAACCTTTAGTACTGAAAGCAAAACAAAATTGAAACAAAAGGAGAAGGAGGCTCTCAGAGATGACAGTAGGAGGGAAAATGGGCTGGGAAGAAAATTGAAGTCAGTAAGGTGGGGGCGTCCATCGCCCAGGCTGTCCTGCAGGTGGAATGAAACACTGCTGGTCACACCTGACCTGTGTCCAAGACAGGAATCCTAACTGCCCACTCCCTAACCCCAGGAGTCAGCCTGCACACAGGACAAAGCAGCAGGGCTGGAGTTGCACTCTACAACTGAATACAAAGCTTTCTTTCAGTGCTGAGCTCAGCAAAACAACCCGAGACTGTATTTGAATAATTCACGGGCCTTCCCGTGAGCTCAGCTTCTTCCTGGGTGTTTGACTGAAGGAATTTATTATCTATTCCAAGGAGTCTGTTTCTCCCCTGAGATCCTCTCACACCACCACGAATGACTACTCCTTTAAAATGATGAATGCAAATAGAAGTCAGGCTGTGGGGAGGGGAACCCCTTCAGGGAAAGAAGAGCCGCCAGGGGGACTGAGCCTTGCCCAGGCTTATGTTGACTTACTGAATCTTTTAAAAAATTAATTTCTAAATCCATGAGCGGAGTACTTCACAGGAAAACTCAAACTTCAGGTTTTCATTTAACGTAACCGATCTGACCACCTGAGGTCTGGCTTGCAGGACAGCTGAGTCACAGCTTCTTTTTTTTTTTTTTTTTTTTGCAGGACCAGGGTTCGAACTCACAGGCAGGCACTTGTGCCACGCAGCTATCTCCCCAGCCTCCAATAGCTTCCTCTTTAGCCTGTGCACTGAGGTCACCCTAGTTCCCACAGACCCACCTGACCCTCAGATTACCTATCCGCTGAAGCAGAATCTGCGTCTGCTCTCTCTGCCCAAGTGTAAAATTTGTGAAAAAGAAATCTGCAACCAACTCTATCCCCTGGAGTTCCTGAGGTGAGCATCGCATACTGAGACCCCAAGCTGAGCGTATTGCTTTGGTGAATGTTTCTGGAAGTGTTTGATTGCTCACAGTAAAGTAGGAAAGAAGGAAGAGTCCTGGAGCGTCCTCTCCCTCAGAGCAGTCAGCCTCACGGTACCACATCTAGTTAGCAAGAGGAAAGATCAACATAGTTTTCCTGAACACCTGTCTGCATGTTCAAAACACACTGGAACTGGCAACAGAGTCAGTCAGCAATGAACACAGGTAAACAGGTTTTTTTTTAAATGCCTGGAGTCTAAAATTTGTAACGCACTATACTAGCATGGAGCTCAGAATGGCACAACAATGCAAAACTGTGGACCAATATTTGTAATGTTAAATCAAGCAGCCACATTAGAGAAGTCAACATGAGTGGATGGTCGCTTCTCTTCAACACAATCTATCTAAAATAACGGCATTTCAATATGTAATCAATACAGAAATCACTCATGAGGTAGTTTCCATTTTTGACAAAGTTCTTCAAAGTCTGATAAGTACTTTATGAGGACAGTATTTTAGTTTGGACCTGCTACTTTTCCAGGGCTCATAACCCTAGGACGCCAGGGGTTGTTTTACAGATCCGCACAGCTGTAGACATGATCTACATCACGTCACTCTTTCCTCAAATTAACTGATGAGACTAGGTGGTTAGAGCAGGTGTGGATTTCCCATAGCACTCACAGGTAAGCTGGGAGAGCAGACAGGAAGTGGAAACTGAGGCCCTTCTGATGTAAGAGCCAGGTCCTGTGGGCTCTCTTCAGGCCCCCGTGTCCTCTCTGTCCCTCCTTGTCTCTTCATTTCCACTGCCTAATTGGGAACCCCGTTGTAGTGCCGGCAGCCTGACCTGGAAAGGGGCAAGGAGTGGCTGGATTCCCAGCCTGTTCTTTGCAGGCTAATGACTTGCGGCAAATTACTTAATCTCCCTGGTCTCAGATTTCTTTTCTGTAAAACACAATTAGCTCCTTCATGACTGAGAGCTGAGGATTTAGTCGAAAATGAAAACTCCTCAGCACCAAATAGCCACTGTAAGAGTTTTCAATTTTTAATGAGTATTTTTTAAGATTTATGTATGTTTGGAAGAAGTGGCAGCAAAAAGAAAAAGAATCCGATGTGACAGCTTCCTTTCAATACACTCTTAACCTCCCAGGCTGTGCGTTATTTCTTCAGCACCTGATATTCACCACTTGTCTTGGTCTTAGCGAAAAGCCTGACCCCAGTCCCATCCTGAGAGAAGTTATACAGGCACTGCGAAAGGAGATTCAGACAAGAAACCACTTCCGTTCACACCAGTTCCATGGTGAAATTATATGTCCAGTTACAGCGTGACCTAGATAATAAGGAGATACACCTAGACAGGTGCCATGTGACAGTATGCTCTGCTGGACTCCACAAATGTCTAGGCAGCACCCTCTGGGCCAGCATCTGTGGGGATGGCAATGCGCTACCACTCAGAGGACGCAGTGTCCTCAGCACCCACAGAATCCCCCTCCACACGATTGTGTCTCACAGCTCTCACAAAACCCAACCAGCCTTTGCTTTCTCACAGCCCAGGGTAGCACCATGAGAGCAGTGGTCCGTCCCCTCATTTACCTGGTGTGTAACACAGCTCACTGACTTGGGGAAACCAAAGAAAAATGAGGGACACTCACCAGCTCATTCTCTTCTCCTTGGTTGAGCAAAGCCCGATGCTCCTTCTGACTGCTCCCCTCCATTTAGAGCAGTCCGGTTAGGGTCCCTCCAGGCCAACTCCTTGGGGAGTCCAAGCCACCTGTGTGTCTGTGGACCCAGTAGCTACTTGTCACTGCCGTTCTCAGGTGCTTATGAAATCTGTTGGCAAGCACCTGGCTTATTAGACCAACAATGGAAAGAGAGGAAATCCTCTCCTCAGCCAAGGGATTGGTCTGTTAATCTATCCGCTTGATGTGTGTTTTTCTTCCTTGTGTTTATTTACCAAGCTAGCTGTGAGAGCCTCCAGATTTAAGGAATAATGGGGGAAAGTTATGGAGCTAGAAAGATAAATAATTTCACATGCTGCCCATAAATGTCTCAGCCAATGAATGGGAATGGCTACTCTGCCAAAAACCTGAGAGAGAAAAAATTAACTGGTGAATGATACATAGAGCCTCTGTAGAATTAAAAACAAAAATGAGCTCTGTAATAGGATTAGCAAAGAGAATTGATGGGAAGGAGGTTGGTTCATGACAGGGAATCAAGAATCTTTATGGAATCAGAAAAGCCAGATTTCTCATCTTTGCGTGACTGATAACCTCAAAAAAAAAACGCCAAATTTTAGGATTCTATTGTGTGAACCATCAATACTAATTATAAGGTTAATAGCAGGATATAAGATGATATTTATAAAAGGCCAATTGTACCCCTATGGCACTCAATAAGAGATAAGCAATCATCATCATAATTAACACTTATCAAGAAAAGAGATACTTTTGAGAGTAAACTATCATAATAAATTCACTTCTTTTTCTTTCCCTTTCAATTTCCTTTTACAGCTCGCAAAAGGTTTTCAAATGAGTGAAGTAGATGGAGGAAGGAGGATCTAGAAAGCCTGAGTACGAGGATATAAACCAAATGTCCACGTGTGTGTAATCATCACTGGATTTGATGTTTTTGTTTAAAAAAATAATAAAGCTGGGCCATTCTAGTGTTACACAGTTCATATTAAAAACAATTGTCATTTTATAGCCTATCTTAGTGCCATGGAAGTCAATAAAATATTTGCCACTTTGTGGTAGATGATGTACTCAGAGTGAGAACTACTATAGAGGGCAGCTATTTCTATTGATTGACATTGCTGTTGGTTACCTCCAGGGGGCACAAGTGTCTATCGTGGAATCACTTGGGAGAGGAGAAAACGCTGCCTGCTGCATTTATTTTCTATTGTTTCCTCTCTTCCTTCCTTTGAAAGTTCATGTGTGGACACACTGGGGATTATATAGATTAGGAGCAGAAAGAGTGCCTCCACTTCCAATTTGTGATGCTTAGTAAAAGAAGATCCAATGTGTGTGGTGGAGCAGATTAGAACCATACCTCACCTTCCAATTGACAAAGACAAGCTTCTTAATCTCTACCTTCCATGGTCTAAAAGGAATCAGGTTTTCAAGCAGACGTGGTTGTCTTCACTGGACTTCAAACTCTTGTCATTTGCTCAGCTAACCACACTGGAGGGTAACTAGAGCATTCAGCTTCATGAAAAATGTCGAGCATCTGCACCAGCAAGATAGTTGTTGAGTGCTACAACAGTTTTCAGTGGTGTAGCTCAGTAGAAACGTGGTCTAAGTTTGCGGTGGTCAAGAAGGTGTTAGTGGAACAGTGGAAGTACTGGACCCTCTTTGCAGTGCTTTAGGGACCTGGTTCTTTCCATCTGTGCCTCAACATGTGGTTTCTAAGCTTCCACGATATTGCGAGTGTTTGAATGGGTGACAAAGTTAGTAAGTGAAAATTTCTAGGACCTAGTCCTGGAAGAAGTACTTTGTACTTTGCTAAAGACTGGCTGGATCTCAGCCAGATGCAAATGTGGCTCAGCATGTGATCCCACGATGCTAGGGAGGACGGAAAGTTGGCTTTGTGGTCACCTAGCAGTCTTGGCCACATGGACCCTGGGATAACTTCAGCAAGCAGCAAAGCAACAGATCATTCGGGATCTCAAAGGAATTAACAGGCTGGTGAATGAGCAAATCATGAAGTTACTGTGCATGCAAAACAGAAGTGAGCGAGGCTTCCCTTGAGCTCCTGGGAAGCTCCACGGTGGGTGATAGCGCGTGGAGTGAACCACAACCTTTCATTAATTGTGTGGATCTTGTTAGCCTTTTGAACAGCCACAAAGGTGAGAAGGACCCCTGGATGTTGGCACATGACCAATCCTCCATCTGAAATGCAGAATCCAACACCTATTAAGCAAAAGATCACGTAGATAGAACCAATCAAATCCTGACTTCTTCCACCCCTAACAGCCGCTGGACCAAAACAACCCTACAACTTGAACAAAGCAGAATAAGCTCCCTTGAATCAAGATAAGAAACTCTTTCACCAGCTCAGTGTGGCCTTTCACATTCTTTGCTTTAAATTTCAATTTGAGGGATCAGTAAAACAAGAATTTGGTGAGACGTATCAAGTTGTGCATACATAGAAGTCAGATCACATCTGGGCACCAAAAAAAGAGAAAATGTACAAACTGTAAAAAGAAGTCTTTCTGTTGGGAGCCACAGAAAGCCAGGAAATTGATCTAGGGTGTGCAGGTGGGATTAGGTCTCAGTGCCTAAAGCAAACAAGCTCCAGGAATCCTGAGAAAAACATCCTGTCTGGTTCAGGCCAGCTATTAGTCGCTAAGTAACCTTGTGTCATGTGATACAAACTTTATGAAAGTATAAATAAAGGTTTGTTTTTTGTGTGAATTGAGTTAGTCTTGCCCATCAGGCAGACTAATGACCACCTAGCCCAGCTTTTCGTCTTCTTGTCTTTCTCATTCTTACCACCGTGTCTCCCCGGGATGCAGAAAGACCAACTGGATCCCTACACTTTCCATATTATCTCCTGACTTCTTCCCTGGGTATTAATTTAACGAACAGTACTAGGATTAAAGAGGAGACAGAGATGAAGTAGACAGTGATCCTAGCCTTGTGAGTTCAGGTCCTCGAAAGAAAGCAAAGTGAAACACCACTGCACTGCAGAAGAAATGATGGACTGCACCGGAGGGGAAAGTGCTGCCCCAGAGAAAGTGCTGGAAAAGCAAAGGGACTCTCCAGCTCAGACTCACAGGATGAAGGAGTCTCACCTGCTGTTCGGTTATGGTCACCGTGGACTTTGAGAATCCGATAAAATATGTAGATATTCTTCTTTACCAAAAATAATACACATGTGCATAAATGTGCCCTTAGTTCAAATTTTCCTTAGCCTTTATCCGGCCCAGTCCTTGCAGTCATAGCTCGTTAACTTGCTGCATGTGTGCACTGCGTATTTTTCCTCAGGCCCTGCTCCGCTGTAGGGAGGGTAGCAGTGATCAGAGATGGCAAAAGCCACTGCCTGCGGGAGGCTGACAGTGCAGTGGGCAAGGCTAAAGGACAAAGCAAACAGAAAGCACAGTGGAGCAGTGATGTTGCTGGGGAGGGAACAAGGCTAGAAACGTAAACAGGCGGCGCTGGTGGGGTGGAAAGTGAGGCAGGCTTGGGGAGAAGGGCAAGCGGAACCACGTTTTAAATAAGGTCATCAGGGAAGGACCCGCAAAGACCTGAAGAGCCAAGGGCACAGTAGAAAGCTTTGCCTGGTTTGCTACCAGGAAAACAGGGTTCCAGCTAAAAGAAATATCAAGTGTCAAAACCTTGAAATGGAGGAGTGAGAGAGAAACCAGGGTGCCTAGGAGTGTGTGTGCAGGAGACAAGGCCAGGATTGGAAGCAGTGAGCTAACTGTGGCCTAGCTCATTTGGCACTCAAAGAAATCTCTCTCTCTCTCTCTCTCTCTCTCTCTCTCTCTCTCTCTCTCTCTCTCTGTCTCTCCTCTTTTCTCCATCTGTCTGTCTCTCTGTCTCTGTCTCTCTGTCTCTGTCTTTCTCTGTCTCTCTGTTTCTCTCTGTCTGTCTCTGTCTATCTCTGTCTGTCTGTCTCTGTCTCTCTGTCTCTGTCTCTCTCTCTGTCTCTCTCTC
>PVKN010041320.1:0-10573 GCA_004027915.1 Capromys pilorides
CAAACATAAAAACACACCACTGAAGAAATGTCTACAAGAGTGGTCTGTCTCATTGTGGGCACAGAAGGTTCTAGTCATCTGTACAAGAAATTAATTTTATAAATATGTTCACATTTGTATTACTACTCCACAAGGCCAAAATATTTAAAACCTTTCTTTTTCTCTTTTATTCTTTTTAGAATATTGGGTATATTTGCATGATGATAGATAGCTTGCAGATAAGTATAAAAATGTCTGGTTTTCTTGAAAAGACTTTTTTTTTGAGAGAGAGAGATTCTTACTATATAGTGCAGACTGGCACTGAACTTGTTGATGCAGCACATGCTGGCCTTGAACTCACAGAGATCCACCTGCCCCAGCCTCCTGAGTGCTGAGACTACAAGCATGAACCACCATGCCTGGCCTTAATTCCTGAAAGCTGATTTTTAAAATATTCTATAAGTCAATATTCTCTCTCTGTATCAGTGTTATATGTGGTTGCTAAGAAAGTCCAAATACACAAAGTTTATGACATTTAGAATCAACAGTTATATGCCTGTTATGGTTTATGTCTAGTTGTCCCCCCAAAGCCTCATGCAATCATGGGGCGGGGACTTCTAGAGTTTGAGACATGAGTCATAATCCACAGGGATTATGTGTTTTACTCCTGATGGGGTACAATTGGTTCCTCCCTGGAGCATGACCTGGGCCTGCCTAGGATATGATTGGCTCCTCTCTAGAGCGGGATCAGGGGCCCATCCTGGGGTGTGATTGGTTCCACCCTAGGGCACAACGGGCCCACGTCAGAGTGACTGAGCACAAAGAGACTCTTTAAGGGGCTGTTACTCTCTTCTCCCGTGAGTTGTTGTTCTGCTGCCATGAACTGGATGCCTCTGCCCTGTTCCACTCAGCCTTGGGCCAGCCGAATATGGACTGAAACCTCCAGCAACTGTGAGCTAAATAAACCTTTCCTTCCTTCATTTTGAGTGTCAGGTATTTGTCCCAGCAACGAGTAAAAGTAACTAAGACAATGCCCAAGCCCTAGTTCATTACTTGTCTGACATTCAGTAGGACACACTGAATTAGAATTTGAGCAGAAATGAGAATTAATGTTCATAAAGTTGTTTGTAATCTGTTTGCTATATACGTAATTTAATCAACTAAGATGGCATGTAATAAATTAATGATCCTTTGTAATTACATTGATGTGCTTCTATCTATCTTAAATTTTAAATATGAAAATCACTAATGCATATTTGCAAGCCACTTTTGAGAATGGTTATCCCTTGGCTCTCACGTGGCTTGTGTTGCACTCCTGAGCCCTCTTATGATTGTATTGGAACCGAGAGATGTGTGACCCTGATGAAAGTGAAACAAGGGCCTCATGGCGAAGCCCCATGGGCAGCAAGTCTACTGCGGCCATTAGGAGAAGACTCACTGGAGCTTCTCGTCCTCCTTCTGGGAACGTAGGCAGTAGGTGACAATCTAAATGCTACAAAAGCGGTTCTACTCCAGGACTGAGATGTCCGTTTCCATTTGTGAGGACAGCCCCTTCTGTGGTATATTATTACAGCAGCCCAAACTGGCTGACACAATATGTGCTTACACCTGAGAATGCTCTGAACAATTTGAAGCTGTGGTGAGTTATTAACTCTTACTTTCCTGTTTCTCTTTATACTTGAGTTCTCTAGAGAATGAATACAAGGAAATAGAGAGCAAGTGCAGGAAAGATATTTATTGGAGAAAACTGACTTACATAATTATGGACACTGGCAAGAGCAAAGTCTGTAGCGTATCTGAGCAAACTGGGAGCTTGTGTAAGAATTGACGTTGCAGTCTTGGATTTAAGCTCTAACACCCAGGGAATATATTTGGAGTTGCAGCACAGAGGCAGAATGCCCTCTTCTCAAGAAGCCTTGGTTTTTTTAATTTGACTCTTCAGCATAGTGGATGAGGCTGCCCAATATTATGAAGCGTGTTTGTTTCTTCAAAGTCACATGATCTACAGTGGATCAAATCTGAAAGCATGCATATAGCAACATGTAGAACAGTGTTTGCCCAAACAGCTGGTCGTCATAACCTTGCCAAGTTGACACATAAAATTAACTATTGCACTGTTAAAACAGCTTACCATAAATATAGTAACTTAAACATTATTAATAACAGTAATATCATTATTATTTTTTTGATATTCTGGAAGTCAGATGCCTGAAGTGGTTCTCCTTTGCCTAAAACTAACATGGGTGGTAGAGTTGAGTCTCTGGAATTCCGGAAAAAAACTGATTTCCTTGGTGTTTTCCAGCTTCTAGAGCCTGCTTGCCTTTTTGGCCTTGATTCCTCTATCCTCAAAGCCAGATCCTCCTCAGACTGGCTTTTCTCTTGTTTGACCTGTTTCTTTCGTCTGTAAATCTGTCATTTTTTAGAGCCAGTGGAGATGATGCTGTGTAATCAGGAGGCTGGTCCCCTTAGTACCACTCACAGCCTCACTTCCCTTCGCTGCGTGGCACACTGCATGCGCAAGTGCTGGGTTTCACACCTTGTGCATTTTTGGTGGGCCATCCGTCTGCATCCTAAGTAGTCAGTCTCTTACCCCTGCGACAGAACACCCAGCACTCACAAT
This sequence comes from Capromys pilorides, assembly GCA_004027915.1. Taxonomy (NCBI): domain Eukaryota; kingdom Metazoa; phylum Chordata; class Mammalia; order Rodentia; family Capromyidae; genus Capromys; species Capromys pilorides. The sequence goes on from PVKN010041320.1 coordinate 2,600, forward strand.
TTAAAGGAACAGAGGTTTCTTTTGGCCAGAGTAGGCTTGCTGCAAGGTTGGAAGGCCTTGGTGAAAGGATGTGAGTTGATGAAAGAAAGCTGCTAGGTCACAGCAGCAGGGACGCGGAGTGAAGGGGTTGAGAGAGGAGGGGGATGTAACCCGCAGCGGGGGTGCGGTGGGGGGGCATCACCTCCACATGGCACCATCCACTCTGGACTCCATCTGTGTTAACCACCAGTGAGTATTGCTGCCCATGATCCCGTCACCTTTCAGATGTGCAGCCTCTGCACAGGCGAGCCTTTTAGGGGACTATACACTTAAATCGTAACATCGCTTTTCCTGTACAGGGACAAGCAGTGAGTGGTCACTGCTGAGGCCTCAGTCTAGAGCTAGTGAGAGCGGGCAGCCTGGTCCTTCCTCTTGCTAATTGTGCACATCTGTTGTGCGACTCAACTTTGTTTTGCCCTGGTTTTGTCATCTACAAGGTCAACTAGTAAGTGAATCGGTACTCGTGTAGCTCTTAGGAAAGTGGTGGCACGTATCAAGGAATCCCACCCACACTGTTCATTCTTTTTTTCATTTTGTATCTCAGTAGTGATATTTTAAAAGTTTTTAAAACAGGAGTTTGTTAAAAGAAAGGGAACATAATAATCATCAGTTTGTTCCATAATTGTCTTTAATCTTTGTGTGACCCAGGATAACTGACTTCTGTGTGAAGTTACACATGATCTCAGGACACAGTCATGTTTTCTGTGTATTCGTACATACCTACCATATAAAGGATGCTCCAATTTTGTGAAATATATTCTTAGAAAGAAACAAGCATTACCAGAAAGTCAAATAAAGTGAAGGAAGGGGCAGCAATCGTAATTGTTTTAATCATTTATTTATTAGGTACAGGGTCTTGCTATGCAGCTCAGCATCATGGTGGTCCTCCTGTCTCAGGCTCCCCAGCATTGGGATTACAAATGTGTGCCACTACATGCAGTTTCTGGGTCCTCACAGCGGGCCCAGAGTTCTGGGGCCAGCACATCATATGATGTTGGGGATTGAATCCTGGTCCTTGCTGTTGCCAGGCAAGCCCTTAGACTGCCGAGCTATCTCCCAGCCCCAGAGGCAGGAGCTGATATTTCTAAGAATATGTAGCTCTATAATTAAATCTGAACTTTTTGTATTAGAAAATTAAAAGCAGGGCCGGCCAGATTCCTCAGTGAACTAAAGAGCCTGCTTCGGCTGAGCTCAGCTGCTAGGGGTTCGATCCCTAGGCCTTCCATGCCGGCCCCGACCCTCAGGTGCACTGAGATGGCAATTGAGACTGGGTGTGATGGTGCTTGCCTATAATCCCAGGGTTTGGGAGGCTGAAAACAGGACAGAGGTTCAATCTATGTATTGAGACCCTATACATCATGTAGGTCTGTCTTAAATTCATAAAATAAAAATAAAAGTAAAAATAGAAAATTAAAAGCAAAACTAAGGTACAGGGTCTCATTATGCAGCTCTGATTCGTAGTGATCCTCCTGTTTTCAGCCTCCCCAGCTCTGGGATTACAGGTGTGCACTACCATGCCCTGTCTTGGTTGCAGGCTCAGCACTTCCTGGGGGTGGAATCAGCACAGCATGTGTTACTGGGGATTGAACCCTGGTCCCTGTGCTTGTGTAAGCAGCAGCTTAGTCCACTGCACTATCTCATTGACCCTGAAAAATGATACCTTTTTTATGCTAAACTTGAAACTAATTGTAGAATACTATGTTCGGTATTTGAATTTATTTTTATAAATTAAATATATTTTTAACAGATACATAAACATATATAACTTATGGTGTACAATGTTTTGTATTCATACATGTATGCCTTGCATAATGCTTAAACCAAATTAAGCACATCTACCTCTTCAAAATTTAAGGTGCCGGGGAGATAGCTCTGTGGACAAGTGCCTGCCTGGCAAGTGCAAGGTTGTGAGTTCAAACACTGGTCCTGCCCAAAAGAAAAAAAAATTGCTTTCTTGGTGAACGTATCCAGAAAGTTTTCTTCTTGCCTCTGACATAGTCCATACATTAGGAGTAGCTGTGGTCCCCTCCTGGGCAGCTGTACACCAGAACTTCCTACTCTTTTCTGATCATAACTGAGTGGTTGACGAACCACTCCTCTTCCAGGCCTCTGCGGCCCCAGCCTCCGCTAGCTGTCGCCTACGCTCAGCTTCTAGGGGACCAGCTCTCCAGTTTTGCGTAGGTGTGAGATCACGCGCGTCCCCTTCTGCACCTGGCTTGCCTCACTGAATGTAGTGGTTTCCAGTTTCGTCGATGCCATGGCAAATGATGGAGTTTCACCTTTGTTTGTGGCTGCATCTTGTAGATTTAAGGTTTTCAACACCATGGGCCATATTTTGGCTTCATTGTTCCATTTTTCTATCTCGGCTTCCATTCTTCCATAAACCTACTGTGAATTTAGTACTTAAAAGGGGCACTAATTGGGATAGGCTACATTTTCCTAATCAGCTAGAGAACATTATCTCTTAAAGTATATTTCAAATAGAATGTTAAATTCTGAAAGCCTCAAATAGTATCCTTATTATCACAGTTATAATTGAATTCTTACAGAGTGTTCAATACTCTGACCTTACAGCTTTATTTACTGAACGTGTTATTTGAATATAGTATATGGACAGTTTATAGCAGGCTTTGCATTGTTTTATGTTATAGAGCAGTTTTGGGATATTAACATATGTTCATATTCTAAGGCAGTAGCACTTTTTAAATGAATAGAAAGCAATTTTTTCTATCTCAACAAACAAGTCACTTTGAAATTCCTGATTTTTTTCACTAGTGTGTAGGCTTTTTCTCTTTCTAGTTTTTACATTATACAAATAGTTGTTTAACATATTCCAATAATAACTTAAATGTTGAGGAACAGGTAAATAAAATAGAAAAGATTTCTCTCCTTTTGTAACCTAGAGTGTAACCTTTTTAAAATGGAGCTAATTTAATAAACTTTTGTTCTCTTTTCTGCTACTGTTGTGCTATAAGTCTTTTGCTAATGAATACATAAAATATGTTATAAACTAGCATATATTTAATGTAACAATAAATTGTTTTTGAACAGCAGAATTATGCTGCTTACTGTGAAGCAGGGATAGAAGGGAGTTGGTGAGTGAACATAAAAGTTATTACTTGTTTTGTAGAGAAAATTTAAAACATAGGACAGAGAGTCTGGGGCCTAAGGAGTTGCCATTTGCCCATGATTGAAGAGGTGGGCAGCCGGGGCTCTCAGCTGAGACTAGAAGCCAGATATGTTCGGTTCTAACATTTTTCTTTAACTCAAATAAAATCTGACATCTTGGATTTCATGTTGCTCTTCCCCTGTAAGTTCTCATGGTCTTGGTTTTTCTGCTGTACTTACAGAATTAGGAGGACCTGGAAGTCTATTTGCTAGCGTGTGTGTTTGTGAGCGTGTGAAGGAACTCCTCCACCTTGGAGCTATCATCATCACTGGAATCTATGTGCAGGAGTACATTGCTCAGTATCTCAGTGGAAATTCTAGTCAACATGATTTGCATATAGGTTTACAATTGGCATTTAAGTACTAGAGAATTATGTAGGACAATAAGCATTTATTACTTTCTAGACAGTTATAGAGAAATAGCTTCTTCATAAACTTATTTTTAATCATGCAATTTGAATTTGGGTAATTCTATACATAGTGCCTTTGTAGCTGAACTTTCCTTGTGTCTTTGCTAATTTCCCCAAACTTTGAAGAATTTTGAAATTTTATGAAGAGATTGGCCTTTATTCTAAATTATTATATATTAGAGCTTTCAGTGATTATTTCTTGAGTACTTAAATTTTTTAGGTGCTGAGTGTATGTATACATCAGTTAAATGTCACATGAGAGACAGGAAGGGATTCTAGGACATTTTCTGTGTTAGAGTTCTCCATATGGAAAATGTTTACAGTTGTGATCACTATTCATTTAATTCATCTTCATTTATGAGAAGATGTGGACATCAAAAAAATGTAGATAGCAGCCAGTAGTGTTTCTGTTAGTAGCATATTTAGAATGAAACATCTGAAGTTACACATCTAGGATGGAAGAATCTATGAAGTCTATTAGGTAAGTTGCAGTTAGAAAAAATAATTTTAATTGTGAGAGGCTCTTTTGCAGTATTACTGCTCTCCAGCTAGTCAATCATTTTATTTTATTTTATTTATCTTTTTGCCGGCTCAGCCCACCCAGAGGATGTGGCTGGCATGGCATGTGGTGCTGGGGATCAAACTGTGGTCCTATGCACCCACCTAAGCTTGCCTAAGCAGGCACTTTAGACTGCTGAGCTAACTCGCCAGCACCCAATTTAAAAAAAAAAATAGAGTACTACTGGCCTGCTCCTGCTTACGGCAGCACAATTCATAACTGCGAACTCTTGGAAGCAGCTCATCGGCCGTGGTTAGATGAGTGATGACAAAATGTGTGTTATGTAGATGGAGCACTGTTGTGTGAGAAGGACAAACTTGGGGTGCTTGTAGGAAAATGGGTGTGCCTCAGGGCCAGAATGTGAAGTGAGAAAATCAGACCTGAACTAAAACATCTTATGATTTATCTTTGCTGAGAAATCTAAATTGTAAGAAAGAAAAAAACAGAATATAGATAACAGGAAGAAGGGAGATGGAGCTTTCTCAGATGGAAAGAGCATCCCTAGAAGAAGGAAAGGAATGAGGGGGAGGAAGAGGGTGACTGAGAAAGGAAGGTGGGCTCCATACGTGGCCAGTGGAAACAGGAAGCATGGTAAACATGGGCTGGGAAGCTGATTTAGAATGAAACATCTGAAGTTGGAGAACTGGAATATACCCCATTAAGAATTGCTAAGTAGTTATATTTTTTACAGTGATATTTTGTTCTGCATTTTATAAAAAGTTCTAAGATCCAAACTTGAATTTAAGTTTATGAAACATAAAACCTTGGCTTAATATGAGGTTAATATTATCAAAGAACAGAGATATCATAATTAAATTGCACAGCTAAAGTTTTGCATGGAAAAATGAATGAATTAGGGATGGCGAAAAACCCTATCAATTTATTTTCTTTTGATTTTTGAAGATTGAGCCCAGGAATTGGGATAGAGATTAGGATTGGAATTGAATAAACCCAAGGCCTTCATACTCAGGTACATGCTGAGTTCTTTTATATTATTATTATTATTATTATTATTATTATTATTATTATTATTAAATTTAAAGGTAGGTTCTCACTAAGTTGGCAAGGCTGGCCTCTAATTTGGAATCTTCCTGCTTCTTCCTCCAGAGTCACTGGAGTTATGAATCTATGCTACTGTACCAGGTCCTATTTATATTCTAATGTTAAAAATATTGGATAAATAATAAATAATTACAAAAGCTAGATTTATGCTGAGAAATTTAAAATTACTTTTATTTTGGGGAGTTTTTGCTCAGACGCTTTGGGGATAAATTTTCAACGCAGTGTGTGTTAAGATTGAACTGTGCAGCTTTTGCCATTAACGGAAATCTCTCAGCCAAATCTGGTCATGCTGTGCGGCAATGCACCCCCCAGTGTTTGAGTAGTTGTTGTCTATCACAGATGTTAAAATAGGTTATTTTGGTCCACGCTATAAATACATATTTAGTTTCACAATTTTATTTGATACAGGGTTATGTGAATTGTTACATAGAGCTCCAACCTAACACTCTACCTTTTAATATTGAAAATCATGGTGTTCAGTGGACAGAGCTGTACATCTCACTTCAAACGAGGCAGAGATGCTGTGCTTCACCCGCACTGCTGCCCAGACGGAGAATACCCAGTGGAACCGGTAACAGAGAGCCATGTGTCAGAGGCATTCTTCAAGATTTCCTCTTTTTCCCCATTGTCTTTATTTCAATTCTATGTACAACCAAGTCTGCAGAAGTGTTCTGTCTCCTATAAACTACTTATTGAAGTGTACTGGCTTATTTCCTCCTATTTTGTCTGGTGTAGTTACAAAAGTAATTCCTTTGACGTATTCTTCCACTTTATTTTCTTTCTCCTTTTAGCTTCTGTAGATCTTTATCTCTAAAGTATTTACCATTTCACCTTTTATAGTGTTTGATTTAAAGAAATTAAAACCTGCTGTAAAGCTACTTGAGATATTCACTATATTATGTCTTGTTTTGCAGTGGTATTAGTTATAAACTTTTATAATTAGAAGAAGATTATCTCTGATCATTGAAGAATAAACATTTTTGTTTTCTTGCTGGTTAGAAAGTTTCATGTAAGAAACATCTTACCTTTTCCTGTGGCTGTTAGTTTTCTGTTTGCTGTAAGAAACTTTTATACGTGACTTTTCAGGAGAAATACCTAAAAGCCAATGTCTTCTGAAAATGTAACCATACTGAATAAAATTGAAAATTATAGTAGACTAGCAGATCAAAGTTGAGGCAAGGAAAATGGGTGCCATTGAATTTTTTTTTTTTTTTCATTGGTGGAATGATAGACGAATTCCTTAGTAGTCTGTAATGGGTTAACTGTCTCCACATCAGGAACTCTTTTTTTTATTCGTATCACTGACATCACATATCACTGAACACTGGATCTAAAATACCAGCAGATGCTGAAAAAAAAAAAAAACAAAAGAAAGAAAATGAATAAACTAATTGGAGACAGATTGCATACTTCAGAATAATGAATACGAATTTTAAGTTATGGTTTGAGGCTGAGGAAATACCTCAGTGGTCTAAGCTACTGGATAGCAAGTGCAAAGACTCGTACTCGATCCCCAGTACCACATGCCATGCCACCCTCAAGTTCCCACGTACACTCACTGTTTCAGCTATAGAAAACCAGACATAGTGGTGCACACCTGTAATCTCAGCACTGGGGAGGCTAGACAGGAGAATCACTGTGAGTCTTAACTGTATTCCCCTTTTTTGTTTTGTTTTGTCAGAGAGGGTGTTCCACTGCCATTCAAATATTATAGGTGCATGAATTCAGCAAAATAACCCAATATAACCCAATAGTGCATAATAGTAGTGGCTTATCCACAGAACTGGTAATGTCAGAAACATAGTATCTGACCTGAATTTTTTATAGAGGCTATGCCTGTACCATGTAAAAGAATATGAAAGTGGACCATAAATGTAAGCAAGCAAGATTACAGGTTTCTACAAAACATTAATTCATTTTTCATTTAACCTTTATTTGAGAGCTATCAAACAGGACCATGTCAGATATAGATGAAATTTCATCTGTGTATTTTAAGCTGTTTTATTTCTGAAACAGGTATTTACCTGAGTAATTGGTTTGTAATGGTGGGCGATATGATTGGGGCGGTTTTGCACCTGAAGGGTCTTGTTTGCTTTGGCTTATTAAACTATTTAATGTTCCTATTGCTGCTGCTGCTTGGCCTACTACTCCCTACCATCTGCCAAGCTGAAAATTGATCTCCACTCAGTGCTGTGTAGTGATTCGGCTGTCTGTGTGATCACTCTCTCCAAGAATGGAGATCAAAATCATAGACATAATTACTGTCTCTGTTGGGATTGACCCAGTTGAAAGGGCTGTCAGGCATCATAATATCTGGATCTATGGACATCTGCCACAAGGAATTCTTTGCTCATCGGGGGGAGAGAGTTCAGTGGCACAAGCGCCTGCTTGGACAGAGCAAGGTACTGTATTTGGTCCTTGGTTAAAAAAAATTATATATATATATATATATATATATATATATATATATATATACACATACATATACACATACACACATATATGTACTGGGAATAGATTAAGGACTTGTGTTAATTGATTTTTTCCTCTTTGCTTTTGCACTGCTTGAGAAAAATGCAATATTTAAACATTATTCTTTACCTTTGTCCTAAAACCGTCCTGTATTCTTGCAAGTCTTCATAATATAGTTTCAGACAACTTTATTAAGTAAGGCAAGTTTTATAATGAAAAGAAAAGAGACATAGTTAGGTGGCTAATAAGAACTCAGAGAAGTGT
>PVKN010041321.1:0-10577 GCA_004027915.1 Capromys pilorides
GGTGAAAAACCTTTGCTGTTAGAAAATTACATACCAAATAATGCCACACACCTTTAAAAAGCCCCCAATAAAAAAAGAAACTTGCAAGATCAATTGCTAGTGAAGATACAGGCAGTGGAAATTGTTACCCATTCCTCACGGAAATGTCAAATAAGACAACCACTTAGGAAGACAGTTTGTCATTTTCTTAAAAGAACTGAATTTAATTATATCATAAGATCCAATAATCATACTCTTAGGCATTTACTCATCTGACTTGAAAGCCGTTTCTGCATAAAACTTTGCATTTGACGTTCTGGAAAAGGTAAAATTACACAAATGGAAAATAGATTAGTTGCCAAAGAGCTGTAGAACAAGCACAGATTGACAAGGGCAGTGAAACTGTTATAGATGATACTGTAGTGGATATATGGGTGCTTCGGTCTGAACGTCCTTACCCCCGCAAAGTTCGTATACTGACACCCTAACTTCAATGTGAAGGCATCAAGAGATGAGGTGCTTGGGAGGGGAGCATCCTCATGAGTGGGAGCAGCACTATTATAAACAGACCTCACAAAAATGCCTTGTCCCTCTGCCATATGAAGACACAGGGAAAGAAAGCTATCTATGAAGTATGGAACGGGTCCTCACTAGACACAGAATTTCCCTGCAGCTTGGTCTTGGAATCTCCATCCTTGGGAACTATGAGAAAGAAATTTCCTTTGTTCTAGAGCTACCCAATAACTGCTGTGTTCAGAGCAGCATTAAAGGGCTAAGACAATAGCACTAACATTTGTCAAAACTCATGAACTGGACTGGGGATATAGCTCAGTGGCAAATGCCTGCCTGGTAAGCACAAGGTTCTGAGTTAGATTCCTGGCCCACACACACATAAGACAACTCATGAACTTTACAGCACAAAGAAAGAGCCTCAATATATACAAATTTTAAAAAATTAAAAGGTGGGAAACCCCAATAAAGAACACAGAATTGTCATCAAAGAGAATCGTAAATGTACTACAAGTGTATTCACAATGTCATTGAAGTGGGTGTCGGGGGGCACTTAGTGGCCTAAGTACCATTGGAAAAGAGTGAAGTCTGTAAAGATGAAGGGCAAAAGACCTGCAAATAAACACTGTGCTCTAATTGCAAAAGGCTTTTCCCTTGAGGACACAGGGGAAGTTCAGCAATTCTGACTGTAGTTCATCTATCCTGGAACTGACCCATTAAGTAAATGGAGGGTGGATGGTGGGTGGGATCCAGCCTTCTCAGTGATGGACTCTGAGGCTATAGCTAATTAAGAGTAAGTGTCCAGAATGATCCTTGTGGAAACAGTTTATAGCTGGAGGCATTAGGATGAAGTCATGCTAATTTAATGCAGAAGTACAAGTTTACATATATAACTGGTCATGTGTCACATCCAGAAGAATCCAGACTATGAAAAACAGGAAAGAACACAAAGCTTGCTTCTTTGCAACATCTAAGAATAATTGCAAAGAAAAAGATCATGGGGAAGAAATTTATGTATGAAAAAACATTTAAGTGCCATAACAAAAAGCAAGTACGCAGGGCATTTAAAAAAGGTGAGCTTTAAAAACAGTCTAAGTTGTTTAGAAAAATGTGTAAAATTGCTGAACATCGGTTAATCATTTAGCCACATTTTAGAAATAACTATTGGATTTATTCACAAAGAGTCCTTATCTTTTAAAATGTGTATTAAAATATTGAGAGAGGAAAGAATGGGGTGTTTTCAATTTTTTCTGCATTTTTCCAGTGGCTATGATGTAGGTAGGTCAGGGGGGCCCACTAGAGCCTCATATGCCCTATACTTAAGGCTGCTGGTGCTGAGGGTCAGATGTACCATGGTCACAATAGTATCTCTTCTACTGGAGGCTTGAGGCCTTCTGTAATTACAGCTTCTACAACAAATACTGCCCTTTATATGTGAAATCCTGCAGGACACTGACTACTGCTTGACAACAAGGTAAATAAATGACAAAACTATTCAAATCTCAGGCCACCCTGAGACATTTAAGGACAAGATTATCTTAGAGATCAGTTCCACCTTTGGTCAGAGCAAACTAATCATCATCTCATGTTAACCCTTAGACCGGATGCAAAAGATTGCCATTGTTCAACTCATCCTTCTAGGTAAGCCCTGTTGGACTAAAAAATGAAAATCCCCAAATGAGGACCCTCTATCATGTTCCCCAAGAACATGCAAGGGAAAATGTCTCATAAAAGCAAATATTCTGCAGAAATTAGCAGCATGCATAACGTAGTAGAAAGTTAATGAACAAATAGACTTTGCCTAAGCAATGAAAATATAACTGAACATCAAAAAACTCTCCATTGTAATTATTTACGAAATAGATTTGAATCAAAAATATATTTGGTCATGGCAGTAAGTAGCACAGAAAAAAAGCTTTGGAAGGAAAGTTCCTAAAACATTCATTTAACACATACGATAAAGAAATCGTGCCTCCTCACAAGAGCAGCAGCATACGTAAATGGGAAACGTTAGAAGAACGATGGGTCAGGTCACGAACAAGACACAGATGTAAGCCATCTCTTGTATTCTTCAAAACAGCGGTGAGACAAGCAAGAGCTATGAATATCAATATAAATAAAGGCTAAGAGTATAGGGGGAAGTAATGTTTAGTGTCAATATAATTATCCGTCATGAAAATTCAAAGGACCAGGCCTAGAAGAGACTAGTGAATGAAGCTTCAGCACCAGGTGGACAGCTGACTGCTATAGCAAATTAAAATCCTTGCCACACAAAAGAACTGACTAAAGCAATTAACAAACAATATTATGCCACTTACAACAGCCACTAAATCCCAGAGACATATTTGAAAAGCCCAACAAAAATGTAGAACGTTTTCATAAAGGCAAGTCTAAAATTGTACCAACTGATTCAGGTAAAAAATGTTTGAGATAAATAGAGCGGGATTCCATATCCACTAAAGAATGACTTAAAACTTCTAATTTCACTTAAATGACATAGAGTTCAGTGTGTTATACGTACAAGCCACAACGGCAAATGAGTGTGGGCTGCTGGCTTGAGTTTTACCAATTAGCCCTGGAAAACAGAAGAGAGAGAAAAATTTAGAAAATATACACAGGTATCGAAATGTAAGTAACATTTTCTAAGAAAGCCCAGGGGGAGCCTGGAGACTGCTGAACCAATACTTGCGTTTGGGTAGGTGAGGGAAGTGGGTGGACTGAGGCCTGCACAGGTAGCATATGGCAGCATGAGTCCTCTTTCTCCTGCACAGTCCGAGGCAGCACCTCACATCAGAGATGCCAGTGTTCCCAGGAAACTTGAGATGTTCCAGAGACTGCTAATAGCACCTTGAACCCACTCTATTGGGTGAGGACTGGCTTCTAAAGCAATTACTATTTTAATGGAATGCAAAAATGGACTAGAAGTGGAATAGTGAGTGGAAGGTTGAACTGTGCATAACAGCATTGCATATTCTATAATCAAAGAGTCTCCTTTTGGCTTCATGGGAGTCTGGAGGGAACTACAGGTGGTCAGCAGACAGAGGACCCCAGGGGCTGCCAGACCCCAGCTGCAGAATCTCCCTGAGGACTGAGGATGTCACAGCTCAGAAACAATGAGTCTCAAAGAGCCTACCTGTCCCCTCGCGTCAGCTCTGGAGGCCCCAATTGGCACATTCACTTCTGACCTGAGCAAGAAGCTGGGGAGTCTTCAGCGGATGAGGTCTTGATCTTAGGGAGACAGAATAGCTCCTTCCAGCCAGGGATGAAGATCAGGAAGGGTAGACCCCACCAAGAGAAAGATGGAGGAACTGCATACCATGCAGGGTTCCCTCATCACAGCAGAGAGGGGCACAGGTCCTGCGGTGAGTCCTAGAGTCCCCATGCTCAGGTGACAGGTGGGTGCCTGCTCATTTCTTAGAGCATCCAGGGATCTCATGGAGGTGTGGGCCTTGACTTGAGTGGGTGTCTGCAAGATGGCACAGGGAACCCCATCTGTCCAGCAGACACAAGGGTCCAGGATGTGCCAAGGTCAAGGTGAGAACCCTAAGGGAGGACTAAGGGCACCCTGCCCGGACAGTGGTGCCGTGCACCATCTCCACAGAGCCCTCAAGTCATCCTGGGAAGTCTGTACAGGGATGTGAGCCTGAGGCTGCTCTCTTGGTGCAGCACCCTTGGTCTCAGTGAGCTGAAGGAGCGGAACTAGGTAATGCAGAAGCAGGGTCCTCTCACATGCTTTGCTTTGTTTTCCTTCCAGGGAGGTGGTCACTTACTCTGAGGGCATGCTTTATGCCACCAGAGGGCTAGGGTCCAGGGTCTGCTGAAGGACAGTTGATGGTCTTGGGTGAGCAGGGACGAGACCACACACACACGACTAGGGGACCATCACAAGTCCTGCCCATCAATACTATGAGGGCTGGGGGAGCAAGACTGTGCTTGTGTCCTGCAGGAGGGGTTCCCCCATGCTTCTTATGGGAGCTCCAGGGGCTGGGAGTGAAGGTCTTGTGGAGCAGTGGCCTCAGCTCACACAGCACAGGAGGCTCAGGCAGTGGTGGGATTCAAGGTGACGTGCATGGTGGGAATGAATATCAACAGCGCCACCATTCCTAATTAGAGGGGACCCTGTGATGCCCGGCTTCCTTCACTCTACCTTCTGCCCTACAGACTTATCCTCTGTGGTTCAGCTGCACTTTGAGGAGCCATGAGGTCACAGACAGGAGAAAATCCTCTGCCTGCTAAAACTGGGGGTCACTGTGCTGGAAAGAACAGATGAGTGCTGCTGAATGGGGAACAAGATCCCCTCCTGCTAAATGTTTTTACAGTATTGCTACTGTTATGGTTTATGTCTAGTTGCACCCCCCAAAGTCTCATGCTATCATGGGGTAGGGACTTCTAGAGTCAGAGACTTGAGTCATGATCCACTGGGATTATGTGTTTTAGTATGAATGGGATTATGGGTCTGAGTCTTTCTGGGATTATGGGTGTGGCCTAAGGCAGATAGGTTGAGGCAGAGAGCCTGAATGTAATATAAAGAGAAACAGAGAGACAGATGCTGGCTGTTGCTCTCTGCGCCCTGGTTGGTTGGTTGCCTCTGTCACTGTTTTGTTGCTGTTCTGCCACCATGAACTGGATGCTCTCTGCCCTGTTCCACTCAGCCTTGGGCCAGCCGAATATGGACTGAAACCTCCAGCAACTGTGAACTAAATAAACCTTTCCTTCCTTCATTTTGAGTGTCAGTATTTGTCCCACAAACAATAAAAAGTAACTAAGACAGCTACATAGCAGGTCACCATTCTGTCATGGGCAAGTGACTTTGGCCATCTAAGGAGGCAGTGATGTTCTGACATACGAGGAAATGAAGAGGTCGACTGGTGCTCCATTTGAATGTGTCTTGGAGAAACCCTGGCTGGTTTATGTGATAACTGGGCAAGGTCACCCTTCATATCCTGGAAAAGGTACAGAGACATGGACAGAGAACCCAGAGCTACCAAGAATAGCAGAGATGCTACCTGGAGCAGAGGACACAGATGGACAGCAGACAACTTGTGGGTTAGAGACCATCTGCACCAGAAAGCCCTAATTTATCTATTGTCCTTTCTCACGAGAGCGACTTTAGGAAGGGATGAAGCAGATTCTTTGAGAAGTGCTCAAAGGAAGCAAGCTTATAATAGAAAAGTAGCAATTTGAGCTACCACAAATGATGTGCTGCTGTGAGTGGGTAGTGCCGCACAGATCACTCCTCCAATGCCCCGGGTATTGATGAGGACTCACAGCCAAGGTCCTCTATAGGAACTGGCTCAGTTGCAGGAACTGCCTGGCCAGCATAAGATTGGGAGTTCAAAAACCCGATCCTACCATATCTGGAAGGGATGTTGCTTCAGGGCCTTCCTAGCTGATTTTGTTTTTCAGAATTTCCTGTGACCAGGGCCAGCGGAATAGCTCAGTGGACTAAGCACTTGCTTAGGGAAGCGCAGAGGCCAGGGTCCCGTTCCTTGCCCCACCTGCTGCACTCTTGGGCACGCTGAGCTGGTGATGGAGTATAGGCGTGGTGGCACGTGCCTGTAATCCCAGCGCTTGGGAGGCAGGAATCAGGAGGATCACTATGAGTCTGAGCTGCACAGTGAGACCATGCACAAAATAAAAAAAAAAAAAAAAAAAAAAAAAAAAAAAAAAAAAAAAAAAGAATTTACTGTGACCACTGTGCTCTGAAATGGCAGAAGGAGTAGCAGAATGAAATACAAGATAGATCTAGAAATTTGTCTGTTGAAACTGAAGCTATAAGCAGGCACCAATCCAGTACACGGCGAAAAACTCCAGCCACAGAAAACCTGAGTGTCTGACTTGCATTCAGCCGCCACCCAGGAGAGAAAGTCTGTGGAGTTTTGCTATTTGTCTGTGCAAATGAGATAACCTCAGCAAGTACAAATTCCCATGGAAACTAATGGGTGTCTTAGTCATTTACCTGGTTGCTTAAACAAACACCTGACACATACAATTTAAAGGAAGAAAGGTTTATTTTGGCTCATGTTTTAAAAGTCTCCATCCTTTGCTGGTTCATGTGCTCCAGGCAGTAGCAGCAGCATGGTAAAAGGGCCTGCTGGAAGAAAGCTATTGACTGCCTGGTTTTCAGGGAGCACAGAGTCAAAGGAGGGCCGAGGAAGGGAGATGAATCCTTCCAGATCATGCCCATGGTCCAACCCACCTCTTCTGACAAGACTCCACATCTTAAGAACAAGTCAGCTCTCATGCTTGCATAATCCCAGTCACTTTCCAAGCACAGAAGAGTGTGTGTGAACAGGATCAAGGGCATTTTAAATCTAAGCATTTTAAATCACAGCACAGGGAGTGATAGTAAGCGAAGTCACTGTGCTTCTTGGTTCACAGATCATGTATTTTATGTATTGATGACAGATAATTGTAATAGATCTAAAGCTTATTTGTACAGTGGAGGGTGACATAGCATCTTCACAGACTATCACTTTCAAATGTTCACATAATCTGTGCTTTGAAGAAGTCATCCTAATGCCCCAGAGGACCAGCAGCTTCTGAGTGGTTCATATGAGACAGCAACTTTCTGTACTCATGAAGCCAGCATTCTTTAAACCTTCTGCTATAGATGCCAGCCAAAGCAGTAAACCAAAAAATAAAAGAAAAATGAAAAAAAAAAGAGCCTGCTCCTGATCAGTGTATGATTTTCAGGAAAGAAGAATCTCTGTGCTCTCAAGGATATAATCAACCATACATGGTTGGTGTGTCTCTGTGCAGAATGATGCCATCCTGGGAATTCAGTACTGGTCCTTGGTGCTGGCAAGTTAAACACCTGGCAACAGCAGTACCTGCGTCTTCTTTGATCAATGGTCACTCTGCAACTTGTGTAGCAGTGAAATGCTACACATATATGGTCTGGATTGTGTGTGCCTCTTTTGTTATAGAGGCTCTTGTGAACGGCAAAATTTGGTGTAAATGCACACTTAGTATCTTTTTTCATTGGTCCATCAATATATTTCTTCCTGCTGATTCGTTTTGTCTCAATATTCTAGCATTTTTCATTCTAGATCCCATACCAGATCACCAATATATCTTCCAGATTCTGTAAATGTATACGGATTCCAAGATTCAGCCACTTATCTACTTCATTTTTATGAATAAAATGGATCCCCAGATGAGATCTCTGAAGTTCTTCCTACTATGAATTTTTCCTTATTTTACAAACCTTATTTATTTATTTATTTATTTATTTATTTATTTATTTATTATTTGATACAGGGTCTCACTACACAGCTTAGACTCATAATGATTCTCTTGTTTTCAGCCTCCCCAGTCCTGGGATTACAGGGGTGTGCTGCCACACCTGGTTTTGGTGGCCTGCTCAATATGGGGCCAGCACAGAATGTAGTACTGGGGGTTGAAGTCGAGTCCTTGTGCTTGCCAGGCAGGTGCTTAGACGGCCGAGCAATCTCCCCAGCTTAGTAACAGTATTTCTGTCAATCAACAGCTGTCACGTCTACGCTTCACTAAGGCACTGTCATGACAAGAATCTGTTTCAGCTCACACCCTAACTACATCCAGCCTCTCCGCTATGGCCTGCATTAGTGTATCCCCAGGACTAAGGCTTGGTGCAAAAGCTATGGGAACACTGAGCAGAGTGGAAACTTCAGAGATGGGACCTACCGGGATGTCTTAAGTCACTGCAGGAGCACCCTTGAAGGGGACTGTGGGGTGGTAATCTCTTCCTCCCTCTCCTTGTGTCCTAGCTGCCATGAAGTGAGCGCCTCCATCCAGAACGTACTCCCACCGTAATTCACTGCTTCAACACAGGCACCAAGGCTCTGGCTATCTACCCTAGATGGAAAACTGAACCATTCTATGTTTACAACCTGGTAAGACTGATTTGTTATAGTAACAGAAAACAGGCTGAAAGAGCAGTATTTTGGATATATGGTGGTGGGAAAAGTGGATTTCACATGCACGAAGATGAAACTGGACATGCCAGTTTTAAAGAAATTCAACCCCAAGTGTAAAGAATATTTAAATGTTGTACCTGAAACTACTAACAAAGGGAAATAATTCAGGACATTGGAATAGGCAGTGGTTTGGAGGAAATGATTTTGTTTTGACAAGTTCCTGAAAGCACAGGAAACAAAAGCAAAAATAGGTTAAGTGGATTACATAGAAGTTCAGTGTTTCCACATAACAAAGAAATAATCAACAGAATAAAGGCACAACTTAAGGCATTGTAGAAAATGTTTGTAAACCACACATCCAAACAGAAGTTAATGTACAGAATATATGAGCAGCTCCAAAGTTCAGCAGCAAGAACAAATACAATCGATTTTAAGATGAGCAATGGAAATAAATGGACATTAGCCAAAGCAAGATATGCAAATGACCAACAAGCATCTGCAAAGAGTTCAAAATTGCCAGTGATCACTGAAATGCAAATTAAAACCATAAGGAAATATCACCTAACCCCAGCAAGGGTGGCTCTTATCAGCGGCAAAGAACCAAAGTTCTGGCAAAGGTATGCCCTCTATGAAGTCCTCTGCACTAATTTTGGGAATGTAAATCGGTATAGGCATTACGGAAAATGACCTGGAGAAGCTTCAAAAAAATTAAAAGAAAGATCCAAATCTACGATGCAGTAATCCCACTTCTAGGGACACAGCCGAAGCAAATGTGATGTACTTTCCTGCTTTGCACCCAGCAGACTGGAGATTGAAACCTCTACAACTTGACAGCTAAGCAAACCCGTCCCCATTTAACCTTAGGCATTTATTTATTTTTCTCAGCCATAAGAAAAGTAATGGGACACTGAGTGCAGCGGCACATGCCTTCAACCCAGCCCCCACACAAGAACAATCTAAATTCAAATCCACGAGAATCGAAGAAATTACACAGCTCAGAGTGGAAGTTAACAAAATTGAGAACAAAAATATAAAGGATCAATGAATCAAAGAGATGGTTTTGTATAAGGCTAACACTATTTGTAAACCCTTGGCCAAAGGAAGGAAAGAAAACCATAGCACTGCAATTGGAGACAACAGCAAAAAGGTGCAATCAACAGGGACACCACCACAGTTATAATAAACTACTTCTAAAACTTCATTTGTGCAAGTTGGAGAACCTAGGGGAAATGGAGAAATTCTTAGGTACATTTGAACTACAAAAATGAACCAACAAGAGATAAAAACCAGGAATAGGCCAGGAACAGACAATGAAAACAGGCAGCAATACAAATGCTATCAATTAAAATCCCAGGTCCCAATGGCTCCACTGCTGAATTCGTCCAGA
This sequence comes from Capromys pilorides, assembly GCA_004027915.1. Taxonomy (NCBI): domain Eukaryota; kingdom Metazoa; phylum Chordata; class Mammalia; order Rodentia; family Capromyidae; genus Capromys; species Capromys pilorides. The sequence continues at coordinate 9,778 of PVKN010041321.1, forward strand.
GCTTCACGGAAGATCTAAATGCAAAGTGCCCCAAACTCCTCCACGAAATTGAAAGAGAACCGACAGTGCCAAATGCACTCCTGGAAGCATGGCAAACCTAGACAAGGTGAACATAAAGAAGAAAATGATAAGCCAAACTCCTTACTGAACACAGATGCAAAAATCTCAACAAGAGAAAGATAGACGGCGACAAATCATTAAAAGAGACATAACAACCAGGCATGGTGGTGCATGACTGTAACTCCAGCACTCCTGAGGCTAAAGCAGGAGGACTGCTGTGAGTTCAAGGCCAGCCCACGCCACATAGGGAGTTTAGAGCTAGCTTCAACTACATAGGGAGACCCTGTCTCACAACGACGATATTACACCCCGATTCAATGGCTTCGTGTCAGGCTTCATCTCAGGAATGCAAGGCTGGCTCCACACAGGTCACGCAATGAACTAGTACGCTGGGTGTCACACATGCAATACAGAGGCAAAGACAAGAATCATACTACCGCCTCTAGATGCAGAAAAAGCCCATTGTAGTGTGGAGCCTTAGCTGGTGCAGCAGACAAGAAAAGAGCAAAAACACACCCTAAGCCCTGGAAATGCACTGACAGGTTCGGGGAAAAGGCGTCAGGAAGGGAGCAGTGTGGCACATCCATTTATGGGCATGCTGGAACCTGAGGGAAGCTGGCGGAGGTGGGGCGGGTGAGGTCTGGGCTCTGGTGGGAACCCCAAGGAGGACGGAGGGACCTGCAGAATCCAGTTCTGCCCCTGGAGGCAGGGCCTGTGCACATCGCTGGACTTGAAGCCCA
>PVKN010041322.1:0-10573 GCA_004027915.1 Capromys pilorides
CCTCCTCCTCCTCCTCCGTCTCCTCTTCCTTCTCCATCTCCTCCTCCTCCTCCTCTTTTCCTTTCTTCCAGCATTTTGTAGTTGTTCTTCTGTTTTGTCATGCAATGCAGCAACCGCTGCTGAAGTCCTAAAAAAATAAAAAATTGCATGAAGTGTTGCCCCGAAACCCCACTAGCTCCCGGCCCTGCTTCTCGCCCTTGTCCCCGCCTCCTTGGGCCACCTCACTGTGTCCCTGTTGTTTCTTTTCAGCCGGGAACAACGAAGACAGAGCCCGGGACGCCGTGAGCCGCATCCGAGAGGAGACCCTGAACCCCAAAGGTGCGCTCCCTCCCCTCCCCCTCCCTCTCCCGCGACCGAGCTCGGGCCTGAGCACCGCGTGGCTTCTGTGGCCTGGGGACTCGTGGTGCGTGGCACTGTCATGAGGCTGGGCTTGCTGCAGGGTCCCCAGAGATGACGCCAGCCACGGGTCCCGTGTGCTGAGTCCAGGGCGCCCCCCCCCCCAGCCATCTTCTAATTGATTGGTGCCTGGGATTGAATTCTGCTTATTGTTATTATTGTGGGGTTTTCTTTTTTTTTGAGGAACCGGGGACTGTAGTATTCCTCGGGCCCTCGGAGCGCGCGAGCCCTGAGCACCGATTGCTTCTCCCCTGGCTGCGTCCGTTCAGCGGCCTCTCTCCCGCCCTCCACCACGTGCCAGGGGTTTCCATTCGCTCCCTCCGCATCTGAGGCCCGCCTCGGCCAACCCTTGTGACCTTTCGCCATGTTGACTGCGGCCCTTCTAGGGGGCTCGCGATGGCGCCTCACAGGCACTGGGGTGCGTTGTCCTCGCTGTCCCTGATGTCCAGTGTGCCCCCGTGTCCCTCACGGCCATTTAGACGCCCTCTTTGAGAAGCTTCTACTGAAGCCTTATCTTTCTTCCTGGCTGTGTAGTACTCCACCCAATTTTCTTTACCCGTTCACGTGGGATACAGCCACGAAGTCGCTGTTCTAAGTTGTACCGCTATAAACGGGTGGGCGTGGGCCCGTGTGAGGTGCGGTCTTTCACTCTCGGGGAGCTGCCTAGCAGGGGGACTGCTGCGGGCCCGCGTTTTATTTGTGTTCCCGCTACGTTGCCTCATGGTGCTTGCCGGCCTTGTGGAGTCTGTAGTGCGGGCTGCTGAAAATCAGCCATGCGCTCCCGGGGAAGGGCCGGGCCGCGGCGAGCCCTGCAGCTGGCGTGGGGCGCGGCGGCCCGCTTCCGGCCGCCCAGGGGACCCGCTGTGCTGCTGCACCTCCCAGCGGTGGCAGCCACGCCCCGCGGCCTCCTGCCAAAGATGCACAGGGTGCGGTCCACGGCGACAGCTCCAAGGCGGGAGTGCCGTGGCCGTGGCCGTGGCCGACGCGTGTGGGACGGGAGAGGCTCAGGGCGTGGGGGCGGCGCCTGTAATCCCAGGGTTCGGGGGGCTCAACACCAGCGGGTCAGTGGCTGTCGGATCTCTGCAGTGAGACCCTGCAGACCTGCAGACCCGTCCTAAACACAGAGAAATGGAAGAACGCGAGATTGCGCAGTACCAAACACTACATGCGTGTTGTTAAGATTAACTAGGCTTACGACTTTAGAGAATTAGAAGCACTTTTAAAAGTGTGGGAAAGATTTATAAAGCCTTAACATGTATGTAAACACTAAAATAAATATAACGCCACTGGTTGGCTGCTGTTCACTCATGGCAGCGTTGCCTGGTTGCAGGCCCCTGAAGTGACGTCTGTCATAAAGAGTGAGGTAGATGTGGGTTCTGAGGGCCGGGGACACAGCTCGGTAGAGTAAGCGCCTGCCTGGCACGTGCAAGGTCCTGTGTTCAGTTCCCGGTACTGCGCGCCGAGCCGGCCCCTGCCGAGCCACCAATCCAGGTGTGGGGGTGCACACTCACAGTCCCAGCCCTGGGGAGGCTGAGGCAGGAGGGTCACTAGGAGGCCGGGCCGCTCAGTGGGTCACTGCAGCAAGTACGTACACGCATACATACATACATACATAAATGTCAGAAACTATGTTACAAATATGAGTAAAATTTACAGTTAAAAGCATATTATAAGCACAATTTGTATTATTAAGTATCTGTTTTTTCTACATACCATTAACACATGAGTTACATAGATTGTAAATATGATCTATCTTACATAAATATGTATCTTATGTATTTACAACCAGGTATGTAACATAAGTGTAACTTGTTATTGTTTCTGCGAGCCCTGCATACACATAAGACGGTGCATGTTGGCAGTACACACGGACGTACAACATTGGGCTGCAGAAACGGGGGCGATCTCACGGGGAAAAGCACACGGCACACACAGTTCCATTTTTTCCAAGTCCACGTGGGCATTGTTTACAGACGCCTCCAGCACAACCTTGTTCCTGGCCGAGTAGTACTCCACGGGGGGGAGAGTACCGAGTCCATCACCCCATCGCCTGCTGACGGCGGCGCAGGGTGCTTCTGAGGCTTAGCTGCTGCAGTCCGATTCCTGCTGCTCGGCGTTTCTTCCTTGTGTGCGTGGTTGCACTGCCAGGTTTATTTGTATCGTATCACAAATGTATCATGCGCTCCAGGTAGATACCTCGCCTTTACCTGTGTGCGTGTACGACAGAGCTTCTAGTGACATGTAACGTACGTAGCGCTGAAGTGGATTTAGGGGAGCCCTGGACTCGCGGCAGGAGGTGTCGGCACCGCCCCTGTGCCGTCCTGCGCGGTCTGCCCACAGTCCCTAGGAGAGTGGGACTCGTGGTGCTGGGTGTGTAGCTGGCCGGCCCAGGGCCCCGGGTGGCTGCGGGCGTCTCCCGCACCACGGCTCTTCGGGGTGTATCCCGGGGACTTCTTTTGAATTCCTCTGCCTGGATGGGCAGTGTTCTCTCTGGAACCTTCCAGCAGCTTCCAGAACCTTCCAGCTCGAGCCCCTGACCCCAGCCGCCCCTGGATCCCCGGGATGCCTTCTTTCCTCTGCCGTGTCCCTGGTGCCCGGTGTCCTTCGGCTGCTCCTGTTGTCTTCCCTGGTGGGAGGGAGTCCCGTTCCATTCCTGGCACCAGGCACGCTCCTGGCGGATTCTTTGCTGCTCCCGTGGGGTGATGCCCCCGCCCGTGTGCCACATTCGTGGATCTCCCCCGAAAGGCGTTCAGCCACGCGACACACAGGAGGGGACGCACGCTGGTCGGGAGGCCTCAGTGTCCCTCGAGGCCCATCCCCCACCCCCATGGGGGTTCCATCCCCAGGCCAGCCCTGCCCCGGGGCGCGCTGAGACGGCGGCTGAGCCTGGGCGTGGTGGCGGCGCCTATGACCCCAGCTCTTGGCAGGCTGTAGACGGGGGATGACCACGAGTCCCTTCTAGCAGTGAGACCCTGAGCACCCTGCAGACCCTGCCCTAAAACACACACACACACACACACACACACACACACAATAACGATTATAATAGGGTTTGATCATTAGGGAAACACTGGTGCGCCCCATCACTGGCGCCTTTGCGTGGCTGTGGAGTGAAAGCATGGTGGTGGCGCCTGTGACCCCAGCTCTTGGGAGGCGTGCGTCCCATCCCTGCGGGCCTCACTTGACCCCAACACCTCGGCCAGGACCCTGTTTCCGGGGAATCTCTGGTGGCGGGCTCACGTGGCCCTGGTTCTCGTGGCCCTGGTTCTCGTGGCTGGCTGCTCCGTCACACGCCACCCGGTCCTGGGCTAGAGCTGGGCTGGTGCCAGGGGCCCGGGCTGCCGCTCCGTCGCTGCTCAGAGCTGCTGTTCCTGGCGTCCCTGTGGGGCGGGGTTCGGTGCCTGCAGCCTGCACCTGGGCGGGTCAGCTCGTGGCCGTGTGCGTGGCCGTGTGCGTGGCCGGGCCTCCGGTCTGAGGGTCCCTGCAAGGATTCAGTGACCTGCACGTAAGAAGCGGGGGCCTCGGGGCAGGCGCGGCCTCGTTTCCCTCGGACTTTGTGAAAACTCCCGCTGTACTTGGGCGCACGGGGACAGGGGGAGGAGGGGACAATTTATTCCTCCATATGAAAATGACACCTGGGAAAAGTGCCCTTTTTATTCATGTTTGGGTGAAAATATCGTGGCAGCAACAGCGGTTAAGTGGGCAGTTGGTTCAAGGCCCGGGGAGACCCTTTGTGTGCGCGACCCCCCCCCCCACGTGTTTATTCGTTGTGTTCTTTGTTTGTTTTTCTTTTTGTTTTGTTCTGTTTTTTGCACGGCCTCGTGCTTGCTGAGCTGTGTCCCCAGCCCCTAAAACAAACCAGAGAGAGGGACGGAGTGGAATGTGGGCCCCCAGCTCCCCGCCCTGCAGCAGCAGTGCCCCGCGCCCCGGCCACGTCCCCCATTGGCTCTGTGGCTCTTGGTGCCCACGGGGCCCTGGGCCGGTGGGGTCGCGGCTGCTCCGCAGGGGTGCCGGGGCCTTCTGCCACCCAGTGGGCGTTCAAGTGAAATTCTTGGGGTGCAAGTGCCTGCCTAGCAACTGCAAGGTCCTGAGTTCAATCCCCCATTAGGCAGAAAGAAAGAAAGAAAGAAAGAAAGAAAGAAAGAAAGAAAGAAAGAAAGAAAGAAAGAAATTCCTCGAGACCACGGGTCGCTTCCCCTTCTGGGACCCCGGGCTGACGTGGCCCTGGCCGTGGCCCTGCTGCCTGCAGGCCAGACTCGGCCCTTGCTCGGCGCGGGCAGGGCGCTGGGGGTGCCGCGCGGCTCCCCACGGGGGGGGGGGGGGGAAACACTCCCGTACACGGCCGTGTGCGGGGGCAGCCAGGGCTGGTGCGGCCGGGCGGTCTCCCGCATGGAGAGGCCCCTGAAGCCATTCTCTTCATCGACACGTCATCGTCATTATGTGTAATTACGGGGCGGCTGCTGGGTCAGAACACAGCGTGCTCACCGCGCCAGGCATCGGGCTTGGTCATGACCTCATCTGTCTCCTGGAGAACGAAATTCTAGGGCTTGACAAATGTTCAGGGTGACACTCTGGGCGGCCTGGATCCCAGGACACCATCCGAAGCACGAGCCCCACTGATGTTGTTAATGGACTTCCGGGCGCTGTGCGTGTGGCCGGTGCCGCTGTGCTCCTGTGGACTCGCCAAGTATTTTACGACTACCCAAGCACCCCTTGTGCGTCAGGGCGGTGGGGTCCAGCCCGCGGCTCTGTGGGGCCCCCCCCCAGCTCCACTCAGCTTTTCCGGTTGCCCAGGGCCACTTCCATCAGAGACACCCTGGGCCTTCCGTGGCCCTGGGGTGGCCGTGCAGGCCTGCAGCAGCGCCTTGCATGAGGTTTGTGTCTTCCGTGGACTCCGTGTGCCAGTTTTGTGTGCACGCAGCTAGGACGTGACTCTGAATGCACACCACAGCCACACTCCGTGGCAGCTCCGTGGATGGTTCCACCACACGCCACGGAGTCGGGCCCGGGCAGTGCCGAGCGTCCCAGAGCGCCGAATGCCCTGCACGGTCATTCCACTGTGCTGTGCCGGGGCCCCGAGGGAGGCAGAAGGTCTAAGCTGCCGGGTGTAATCAGAGTTTCTCCAGAAGATTATCTCAGAGATTAGGCAGGGCCTGGCCGTCCCCCAGGGCTTTCTCTTCATTTTTCGAAGAGATTCTTAATGGCCTGAGCGATCTAGAGCTCACTGCAGGAGCGCCTCTCCCGCTTGGTCTGATGTTGCCCTGCACCGCGTGGTCACACGCACGAAACCACGCCGGCGTGGCTCACATTTTAAACACAACCGAGACCACAGAAGAGACGTCGGGAATATGGCGCAATCTTGGTGTTTTCACAAATGCCTCCTGCAGGAGGGAGGTGGGAGCAGAGAGGGGCTCCTCTCCCTTCAGCCGCAGTGGCCAAAACAGAAAGGGGCTTCGGTAGCTTTGGGACAAAATCGTGAGTTACCCGTGGCGTGACCCCAGTCCCGACTAAGGGGTGTGAAGTAGCCGGTTGTGGACCATGAACCCAAGGCAATCTTTCTTTTTTAAATTATACCCAGCAGGCATTTCATTTCTGTCAGCGTAGGCTGAGTGGCAAAATGCACAAGAGCCACAGGGTGGCGATGACATGATCATCCACCGGCGGACGGACTAAGAAGCAGAAAAGCGTTTGGCCACACGATGGAGTACTATGCAGCCTGCAAAAGGAAGGGGATCTGGAACCTAGCGCCCTGTGGACTGGTCTTGAATATGTAATATCCAGTGAAAGGAGCCCGACACCAAGCCACGGTATCGGAGTCCACGGATGAGGTCTGCCAACAGGAGGCAAATCGACACTGCACGCGGATTAGAGGCCGCTCGGAGCTGAGGAGAGGCAGGAGGCAGGGAGGGAGGGCGCAACATCTGAAGGGTGCGATTCTTTTTCAGGTGCTGGGAATGTTCCGGAATGGGGCTGAGGTGTTGCTCGCACCACACTGCATGCGTGAGCACATCACAGGGTTCAGCTCAGGTTTTTTAATGTCAACAACTGAAAAAGTTAACACGAACATGGGAAGGATCTGTCGCGTCGTCTCACAGCAGTTCAGCAAGCGTCGCACGGATGAACCGCGGGTGTCCTGAGATCTCCCACGCGGCAGCCCCCAGACATCAGGGCCGGCCCCCGGGGACCAGCGCCAGGAGGCGCGTGCTGGGCCTTCCGGACCCCCAGAGCCGGGCTGGGCTTCGTAAGAGTTGGCTGCCCATGGGGAAGAGCCCGGGCCCCGAACCTCACCCACAGTGCAGAACGTTCTAGAATAAAGGCCAGAATGGGGCTGTGGCACGGTGAGCTGGGACCCCACTGAGGGAGGAGGCATTGGGGGGTCCCGCGAGACACAGCCTGGGTGGAGCGGGGTACAGAGCCAGGAGGGTGCATGTGTTTTCTCGTGGGTGGTAAGAAACTTCTAGAAGGTCATGAGAGATGCTGGTGCCAGATGGGATGTGTTTTCTTTTTTGTTTTGTTTTGTTTTGTTTTTGTGGTGCCGGGGACTGAACTCGGGGCCTTGTGCTTTCCAGGCGGGTGCTTCTGCCGCTGAGCTGCCAGGTGTGGTGCGTTCAAGGTGGGGGAGGGCTCTGGGGACCCCAGCCTCGCTTTGGCATGTTTGTGTCCCCCTCGTCCATCGCTTCTCTTGCTGTTGCCCCCCGGAGGGGCCAGAGGTCCCCAAATTCTGGATGCCTCAGACCTGAGTTGGCCGGCTGAACCGGGTGGGGAGACTGAGGCCGGTGCTGCCCTGAGGGCCCTGGAGCCCCGGCCACGCCACCGCCCACCACGGCCACAGGGTTCCCTTCTGGGTGCCGAGGGTCACATGGGTCTGCACGGCCATGGAGCGGCGACCTTGGAAGCGCTGTTTGTCCTTCAGCCTTCTCCTCTGTCACCGACCTGCCCGGCCTCCCGGCCCCTCTCCTGCCCCACGCCCGTCCTCCACGACGGTCCTGCCCTGAAGCAGTCGCCTGCCACGGGCCACACCCGCTGAGACCACGAACCAAATTAAAGCTCCGGGCAAGTGCAAGGGCGTGAGTTCAATCCCTGGTTCCATAAATAAATAAATAAACAAATTAAAGCTCTGAGGGGCCTCGAAGATAGCTGAGTAGAACAAGCGCCCACCTGGCAAATGCAAGGTCCTGAGTTCAATCCCCAGTACCAGCAAAAAAAAAAAAAAAAAAAAAAAGCCCTTAAAGCTCTGCTCGCCAAGGCTGCAGCTGTTGCAGATTCGTCCAGGCCGTGGGCAAAGTTAGTAACTGGAACAGCTGTCCTGGGGCCTGGGGTGCGCTGTGGACGCCCCAGGATGAGCCGCCCCACCCCTGCTGTAGAAGGCGTTCCGGGGGCTCCCTGGGGTCCGATGCCCACGAGGGCCTGGGGACCACGAATGCTCAAGGTTGCTGCTGGGCTCCAGACGGCCTTGGGGAGGGGAGTCACGCCCCTCCTGCCGCCACCGAGAATTGTGTGTGTGAGGGATCGGGTGGACAGACAGATGGACAGAGGTGATGGCTGGGTAGGTGGGTAGACAGACAGACAGTGGGCGGATGCCTGGATGGGTAGATGGACAGATAGATGACAGACAGGCAGATAGATACGGAAGGCTTGGCCCGCTCAGGGTCCCAGGGGCACAGAAGCCACCACGCCCTGCACAGGGAAAGCTTGGGGGGAGATGGAGAGCCGGGAACCCCCGCGTCACCACGGTGCCCGGGGACTCATGCCGCAGCCCGAGGAGGAGGAGGAGGTGTCGTGAAGGCCAGGGGAGGGCCGGGGGCTATTTTGGGGACAATGCGTTGACAACAGCTTCAGGACAGCTGGCAGGAAAATTAGGTGGGTGAAAAACACGACGGCCCAGAACGCGGTGCCAGGCGGGATGGAGACGGGGGAGGAGAGACGGGTGGCCCCGGCGGGGTGGGCACTGCTGGGCGCTGGGTGTCCCGTGGCGTCCCTGGGGCCGGCGTTCCTACGAACAGCATCTGGCAGGAGGTGAGGCGTTGCCGGGGACCCTCCGACGGGGCCCAGCGTGTGCTCCGGGGCCTCGGGGGCGAAATACGTGGCTGTGCTTTGATGCCTGAACTGGAATTTGGGGGCACTTGGAACTCACTGGGTCAGCGAGAAAGCCAGGACTTGCACTCCGAGAGCTCTCCCCAAATTTACCGATGCCCTGGAGAATAAGGAGGTCATAGAGCATGGTGCCACTGCGCCACGGTGCCACGAGCCATCAGTCCACGTGGATGAGTCAGGCTCTGGCACTGGAGCAGGGTGCATAATTAGCACAGCTGGACCAAAGGACAGAGCTCCTTTTGTGACGTGGGGCGGCAGGTCCCCAGGTCCACGGGACGGGAGAGCTCACAAGGGGTGCGCTTCAGCTTGGGGTGACGGGAGGCGGGGCTCAGGGTTCAGGAACATTCCCACCTCTAAGTTGCAAGTTGGGGGGCCGCAGCTCAGGCTGCTCCTCGGTCGGGGTCAAGCGCGTGACCGACGGTGCCCCACGGCCAGCTGCCCCCCGCGGGCTGGCGCAGCCCCTGCGTGTCCAGCGGGCGCCTGCGGCTCCTGCTCCTGCGGCTGGACAGGGCCCCCGTGGCCGTGGCTATTTCTGTTCCCGCAGTTGGCAGGGAGGCCACGCTGTACCCAGAGGCACACAGGAGCCGCCAGATGGGCTTGCTGGGCGCCGCCTGGCCCGTGGTCACCTCCTGCCCGGGAGCTGGGAATAGAAACATCCCTGGGCCAAGTGGCAGAGCCACGTGGCCTGGGTGCCCACGCGCTGACTGCGGCTGGGCAGGGGTGCGAGGGGCGGGCAGAGTTCTGGCAGGATCGCAGGGCAGGTGACACTGTTACGGCATAGCCAGGTGACGGGGACGAACCCTGCCCAGGCGGCCACAGCAGCAGCCTCGAGCTGAGCGTCTAAGGCCGGGTGGTCTCTGAGGCCTCGGCCCCAAGGCAGCCTGCGTGGCCTCAGTTGTTTCACTCAAATCTCGGGTCCCAGACACAAACCTGCAGGTCGGCATTGACCTGCAGCAGGTGCAGGCCCCGGGGCACCCGGCGAAAGCCTCCCCCACCCCACAGCGCCACGCCGAGCCGGGGACGCCCGCGGAGCCTCAGGTTCCCGCAGCCCTGGCGTCCTAGAAATTCTGGCAAACTCTGTGCCCAGCACAGACGACGCCCGGCGCCGCTCTCCGTGAGACCTGTTTTTGTTTGCTCAAAAGCAGTTCATGTTGAGCTGGATGAATGGTACCACAGATGTCTGAGAAAAAAGGGGGTGCAAGACTGGGCGTGGTGGCGCACGCCTGTAATCCCAGCACTTGGGAGGCTGAGGCAGGAGGATCGGTGCGAGTTCGAGACCAGCCTGGGCTCCAAAAGTGAGCTCAAGGCCAGCCTGAGCTGCATGGCTATGTGGAATACGGATTTTTAACCAAAGGTCTAGAGGCAAATTGAAGTCCTCCTAAAGGACTCGCATTGAAATTCAAGTCTCCGTGGGGCCCGTGGAGGTTCGAGCCGGGGCCCGGCGGGCACTGTGCCAGGCTGGGCTGGGGCGTCCCGGACAGGCTGGGCGCCCTCTTTTTAGCCTCTTTTTGCCAGCATACACCTGAGCCACGAGGCCGTGGCCTCTGTGCTGGGCACCTCGTGGCCCACGCTGCCCCTGGTCACCCCGGCTCCCTGGCCGTCCCCCGCTTCCCCTCCGCCACGCCCAGACTCGCACCCGTTTTCACGATGTCAGTTCTGCACCCTACATGTTTGATTTTCATCTTTATTTTTTTCTCTACATTTAATCTTTTGTTTTCCCTTCTCCTTTTTTTATTTTTTTAAAGGAGAATAAAAAATAGTGAGAAAAATAAAAACCTCTACAAACGATGCAAAATTTCACTCAACAAAATGATAGGCGTTCAGCCGTGGTTGTGACCTGTGTCATGAGCAGCAGCGAGACCTGAGAAACCCCCGGGGCGGGACTCGCCCGCTAGCCCTGCGCGCCTTCTGCGCCCCGGTTCATTTCCGACTAAGTCAGTTGAAAATAAACCCGTGCTCGCTGCCCTGGATCCGCAGCTGCGGGGGGAGCTGCGGTTCTGTTTCTGTTGCGTTCGGCTCTTGATGCACAGCAGTACTCCACGGTGTAGGCGCCGGACCCTCCCCCTCCCCCTTACCCCTCCCC
>PVKN010041323.1:0-10416 GCA_004027915.1 Capromys pilorides
TAATCCCAGCACTTGGGACGCTGAGGCAGGAGAATCGGTGAGAATTCGAGACCAGCCTAGGCTACAAAAGTGAGCTCAAAGCCAGCCTGAACTGCATAGTGAGACCCTGTCTCAAAAGACAAAAAAAGGACAGATTTTTTTGTTTTCCTTTTTGGAGACGGGGTCTCATTATAGCTCAGGTTGGCCTTGAACTCACTTTATAACCCAGGCTTTCTTGCTACCACACCTATTTATAATACTTCTTTCAGGTCTCTTTATGTTTAGTACTTCATGCTGTTATTTAATGATAGCATGTCCCATTTCCCAGTTTTAAAACCTTAAGTGCTATCTTGGCTTCTCTCATTCCACTAGTTCTCCATATCTGATTTATCTATTTGCTGACAATGTGTTGTCAATCCTATCTTTGAATTATACTATTCTATGCAAATTCCTGCTGCATCTACCTACTGCATAATTTAATTCTAGTCTTTCTTTAGTCTCTTCCTATGCAGGTCCAACCTTACTACAGCCAAGTGCTTTTTAAAGGGAAAGGAGGAAGTAAACTACAAGTGGAGATTGGATCTTAAGACTTTAGACTGACCTGGATCTAATCTACCTTCCTAAACAGTTTCTTACTTTACTAGGATGTTCCAGCCAACTGAATATGTCACCCTTTCTTTTATTTCCTTCCTTTCTCCACCCCACCTCCACCTTGTTTCCGGGGATTGAATGTAAGTCTGAGCACTGACCACATCTCCAGCAGCCCCCCAGTCTCAACAGCTTACGCCTCTTCTTATTCCTACCACCAGTTTTGCTTTTGTGTATTTCAGCCTCTGCTTATGTTTCCTTAGTCTGAAATATTCAGTTAAATGTCTTTTTACCACTAAGACAGGCTGGCCATGTATTTTAGGCTGGCCTTGGTTTCAGTATATAGCCAAAGCTGGTCACGAACATAGAGATCTTCCTCAGCCTCAGCCTCCCCAAGGCTGGGTTATACAGGTGTACCACTACCGCTGTTTTAAATGTGGTTTCTTTCAAGTCAGATAGACACAATGAAAATGTATTTCACCTTTTTTTCTGGATATATCTTATACCATCCAAACCCATCTTGTGCAATATTTACCTGTGCTCACAAACATTTCATTGATTTCTGACTTGTATTTACATAAATTTCCCTGGGTACCTGGCACAAATTCTAACCTTCATTATGACTTCAGAAAATGTTATACCTACTATGTGCTAGACTTTGGGGATGAATAAAGCAATGATCAAAATACAATTTCTCTTTTTATGGCATTTACATTCTCATGAGTATCTGGAGGGAAGGCCAGTATTTTGAGGAATGAGAAGAGAGCCAAGCGGCATTGCTATGCAGGGAGAATCCTCTTGCAGGCCTGAGACAATTTTTAAGTGAAGTTTGAAGTTAAGATGGCGAGTCCTGCAGTGCCCATGCCATGTCTGTATCTTTGGCCAAATAATTTTTCCACTGAGAAGCTACCAGATATCTAGTTTCATGCTGGACCAGAGACAAAATATACATACCACAATAATGGGCAGAGAGCTTTTTTAAAGCTGTAAAGCAAGCCACACACAAAAAAGGGAAAGCTATTGATCAGAAGGATGTAATGGCATTGGGAACCTAAGAGCAGTTCAAAGTGCTGACTGAAATAGTCACTGAAAATCAATTTAAGACATTTTCCTACTCCAGGATGTACCCCCACCTCCACCCCAAAGCCAGCACACTTGTCATAGAAGCATAGATAGGGACTATAAGCATCACAGTTTATTATTATTATTATTATTTTGTATTTTGGGGAAGGATCTACAGGGTATTCAGGGTCTCACTACTAGATCAGACTCCACCTGTTTACAGCCTCCCAAGAGCTGGGATTACAGGCGTGTCACCACACTCAGTCTCAGCAGGCCCCAGGACGGAGCGGACGGGGTGGCATGGCTGGCCCAGGGATGGAACCCCTGGTCCCTGCGGGCCTGCTTGCAGGCACTTTAATGCCCTTTCTTTAAAAGGAAACACTCAATGTATAAAAGCTCATGAGTCAGAGCATTCTGTAACTGATCTGAACTGAAATTTTGTTCAATAATATTTTAAAGCCTTAGGCTTATGGCTCAGTGTCTACAGTGCACAGGGCAGAATTTAATCGAATTAGAACAGAATCTACTCTAACATGATAAACAGACCAATGAGGCAGGACAGGCACTTGAGTTATATGGCCAGGAATACTTTTCTAACAATTCTGCACAGACCCACAAAGGAACTGTCAATTCTCGTAAAGGTCCTGCAAAACTTTTCTAACTTTCAGTAACAAGTAGTGCTGTTTTCTCCAACAGCATTTGGAAGAGGAGGGTATTTCTTTAAACCTCACCAACAACTGAAAATTCTACTCTATAGCATCCATCTTCCTCTTCTCTCACAACTTCCCCATGATACCGGTGTCTGTTTTTTCCCCTTTACCCCAATTCTTACTCTAAAAGCCAATGAAGGCATCCTTCAACCTCAGGCATAAAATAGTACACATTTCTAGTGTGTACTTTTAGCTAAGAAAGAACTCAAATTTTTGTGTTGCTAAAATGTAAATTTATCAAGAATTAAAGGGGCAATTAAAGTTCTTACTTTATCTTCAAAAGTAAAATATAAGTACAACTTGATATGACTCACAATCACTATTTCAAGCAATACTTAAAGAAGTGTGGAGGACCACCTGAACAGCTCTCCTTGAAAGAAGAGCGACTATCTCCATTTTGACTGAGCCTGACCCTATTCCCTCGTATTGAAATGTACAGAGCTGGCTAGGACTTCTCACTATTCTTTCAATTGGCCTTAAGCAGTGTGTATTGGTCTAGCCGAGGTGCTGGCGGTAATTTTTGAAGATGGCACGCGTGTTTCCCTGATAACAGGACGAAGAGTCAATGCTCCACGCTGTCAGCTGAGATCGAGCCTCGAGATAGAGGCTATGACTTCCTGGGGCTTGAAAGATTACATTTTCAAGCTGAAGCACCAGACCCCTAAAATATTAGATACTATCACAATAGCATAATGCAAATTACTTCCTTTGTCTATTTCTGAATACGGCAGAGGTAAATGCAGGCCTCCTACCTAGCCCAGCTTACAGTACTCATCTTCTTCCCACAACTCCCTTCAGAGCTCATCTTCCCAAAAGTCCTTTTTGCAGTCCCTTTCTCCAATGAATAAAGCCCAAGTGCAGCCCTGGGTCACCTTCTTGGTTCCGGAAAGGCATATTCATGGCTGGACTTAGGGTCCCTTGGCTCCTAAATAACTATATATATATATATATATATATATATATATATACACACACACACACACACACACACACACACACACATATATATGTCTTAGTGTCTTTGTTATCACCGTGGGTTGCACTGGGAATGGTAATTGGAATTAACTTGGTGGAATTCCAATAACAGGTTTTAGGATTGTAAGTTTAGATTTCTTGGGCTGAGGCAAGAATCAGGAAGGGACTCAGACAAAGAAGTTGGAAAGTAACATTTAGGGGCCAGCAAGATAGCTCAGCAGTCTAAAGCATCTGCTTAGGCAACTGCAGGGACCACATGCTGCGCCAGCCCCACCCCCAGGGCAGGTTGAGCCAGCCATAACATAAAGTTTAAAAAAAAAAGTAATATTTATATGAATAATGAGACAAAGAGAAAATCTGTCAAATGATTTCATTTTGGGTTTTTTTTTTAATTTTATTTTTTTAAACCTCATTTATTTATTTGTGGTATGGCCCTCTCAGCTTGCCCGGGGGGTGGGGCTGGCATAGCATGTGGTGCCAGGGATCAAGCAGTGGTCCCTGCGGTTGCCTATACTTTCCTAGGCCAGTGCTTTAGACCGCTGAGCTGTCTCCCCGGCCCTGACAAATGATTTCAACCAGTGCAGTACCCTATATAACATACTGAAAAAAAATTATCTTACAACTTTTTGACTATAAAGCTCTTTGCACAGGATGGGGAAATGGAAAAAACAATATAGAATGAGACGATAAATTAGCCCCTCCTATTAAAATGTATATCTTATTACTAGTTAACACAAGTACTAAAAGTAGTATTTTTTTGTTATTAAGAAGTTTTATCCCTTAAAAATACTACTACACTTTTTTTGGTATTTTTATTAGTAAGGGTCTAAAGAGTCTCACTATGTAGATCAGTTGTACTGATCTATGTTCATCCTCCCAAAGAGCTGGGATTACAGGCACAAGCCACCACACTCAGTGCACCCCAGGGGCTGGCACGGCAGGCCAGGACGGAATCCTGGCCACTGCATCTGCCTAAACAGGTACCTCAATCCGCTGAGCTATTTGGCCAGCCCTATCAGCCTGAAGAAGCAAAAGATGGCTGAGAAATATATATGAACAGATTGAGATCCATCAGAATATAATAATAATAATAATAATAAATATATATATATATATATATATATATTTTTTTTTTTTTAAGTCAGGTGTATGGACCAGGGACATAGCTCAGTGGCCTAAGCACATGCCGGGCAAGTAAAAAGTTCCTAGTTCAATCCCTGACAGCACATGGCATGCTGGACTCAAAATCCTGGATGTGCTGGGGCATGCCACCTGAAAACCGGGTGTGGTGGTGCACACCTATAATCCCAGCACTTGGGAGGCTGAGGCAGGAAGATCTTGCAAGTTGAAGATCAGCTTGGGCTACAGTAAGCTCAAGGCCAGCTTGAACTGCATAGTGAAACCCTGTCTCAAAAAGACCAAAAAACCCCCCAAAAACAAAAAACAAAACAACAACAAAAAAACAAAACAAACAAAAAAACCCCACAATATCAAAGACCAGGGCATAGCTCAGTAGAATAAATGCTTGCCTGCCAAGTGCAAGGTCCCGAGTTCAATCCCCAGTCCCACAAAAAAAAAAAAAAAAAAGACCTACAGTCTCCCTTTTTCAGTGGAAAAGCTTCATTATTATTTAACAATTTTAATGCAATGCCTAACAAACCAGGTGCAAAATATCACACCACTTTGAAATTGTAAAATACTTCTCAAAATGAGGTTGTAACATAACCTGGTTTTTTTGCAGACATTTAGCTGCAGTATGCGCTAACAACCTACTTAAGCTAGTAAGTACCATAGAGATGAGCATGTTGAATGCTTTCAAGTAATGTATTTCATGTAGTTTCAGTGTTGGCTGGTGTTCTTCCTATTTATTAAAACTCCAATAAACCTTATACGTAATCACCAGTGTCATCCAAAGAATGTAGAGTCAGAACACACTGAGGAGAGCATTTATAACTCAGAAGCAGCATCCTCTGTGCATAGCAACCAGCTTTAAAAATAGATACAACGGAACTTCTTTCAACAGAGCCTCACAGGAAGTCAAGGAAATACTGTTTAACTTTTATCTCCTGAAAGTGTTAAAAAGAGAGAGAAACAAAAACTATCACCTACCAAATTTTCACCCAACATAACTGAAAATATCAATGGCCCCTTTTACTAAATTCACATTAAATGTATCTGATGCTACACTCACAAGTGTACCTACTCTTAAGGTCCTCCAGCAACATGGTAACAACATGACATTAATCCTGAGCTGTGTCACAGAAGTCCAACCCTAAGGAGGACACTAACCTAACTGACCAAGGAAATGCGAAGCAGCCACCCACTTGAGCCTCACCCCTCCAAGTCAATGGCTAACCACGTGTGACATCTCTTCCAGCCTCCTATAAGAAACTCTTCAAGTAATTCCTAAAAAAGTTCAATTTAAGGAGGAACCAAGACTGAACCAGGGTGGCCAGCTCAGTAAGAGAGCCCTGGATTCAATCCCCTACTCCACATACACAAAAGTTAAACTTGATCCACTTATACATCTCAGAACTCACAATATGTTCCTACTCCATCTTCCTATAAACAATAGTCCTTCAGTCCCCATTGTTCCGCCTGGGTGGTGCAGCAATGAGATAACTAGTACCCAGGGCTCCTGCCAACCTCCGACAGTAGTAGTTTCTCCTAAACATCTTTCCAAGGACCCCCACAGACTCTAGACACCAACCAGGCAAGCTAATTCTTGGCCAACTTCTATAAACAGGTGGAACCCAAATTCACATTTTCTTACTTCTCATCCTCAACTTCCTAAAGAGAAGAGGTGTGAGGCAGGAGATGTGTCCCTCTTCCTGGAGCATAGTCTCAGGGCTCATCTGACACCCCTCTACATAGGACACCCAGAGAAAATCCCTGCTTACCATGCCTGAGTTGCAGCCTAAATGCCGCAGGTACTCCCTAGAGTCTAAGAACAAGCTCTCAAAAATATTTGCTGACTGTATACTACATAAAGAAAATTCTGGGCCAGCAAGACAGCTCAGTGGTCTAAAGCGCCTGCTTAGGCAACCGCAGGGACTGCGGTTCAATCCTCTGTACCACATGCTATGCCAGCCTCATCCCCAGGGCAGGCTGAGCCGGCCATAACATAAATAAATAGTTAAGAGATCATACTTTCAGGAAAAAAAAAGAAAAAAGAAAAAAAATTCTACAGCTTTAAACTATGACTTACTCATTTTTAAAATTTGTAGTTAAATATACAAAGCAAAATTTACAATTTTAACCATCTTAATTATTATAATTCAGAGGCTATGACTTTTTAACATTTTTCTCTTTTCCATAACTTTTCAGAGTATATATACATTTCTAATTGTCTTTTAATCAAATATTTATATCCTATTTTCTGTGCCCCAAGCATTTTTTTCTAAATACTTATTTATTGCAATATAGCAACTTAAAAAAAAGGTACAGGAGACTGAGTTTATTTTTTTTTTTTGGCCCCACCCCCGAGACTGAGCTTTGTACTAAGCTACATTTCCAGTCCTGTTTAAACTCTGAGATACAGTTTGGTAAGTCACTAAGTTCCTCAGGCTGGACTCAAACTTTGATTTTCCTGGCTGGGGAGATAGCTCAGTGGTCTAAGCACCTGCCTAGCAAGCACAAGGGCCCAGGTTTGATCCTGGATATCACATACTGTGCTGGCTCTGGGTGCCAAGCCCACCACTGAAACCAGATGTGGTAGCACACCTGCAATCCCAGTGCTGACACAGGAGGATCACTATGAGTCCGAGCTGCATAGCAAGACCCTATACTAAATTAATTAATTTTAAAAATGTTCTGATTTTCCTGACAGACTCCTAGAGTGCTAAGATTACAGACATGTCCAGCTCATAAAAACAGAAGAATCCTATAAGAATATTTGTATAAAAGCATATTCACTAGCACTTGGGAGGCTGAGGAAGGAGAATCAGTGCGAGTTCGAAACCAGCCTGGGATACAAAGAGTGAGCTCAACGCCAGCCTGAACTACATGGCGAGACCCAGCCTCAAAAAGACAAAAAAAAAAAGCGTACTCACTAATAAATATTGTTTATATTTATGGGGTATAATGCGATGTTTTGGTATATGGTACACTGTGGAACTAAACTATAAGAACTTTTCAAAGTTCTTATTTAGGCAATATAGAGAGCAAAGAGTAGAGGAGTCAAAGCTGAACAAGTCACGTACCTGACCTTCTCCAAGCTGCCTTCCCAATGTCATTTTCCTATATGTAAGGGGGCCACTGAGCAAGAACAGGTTAGACAATGTGCTACAAAGTAGGACCTTCATCATCTGGGGTTGGCAAGGGAGATGATAAAACTTTTATCCAGTGATGAAAAGAAGTAATGGTCACATATTGGCCAAGAGAACCCTGCACCAGGGATCATGTCAAGAGAACTCTGGCCACTGTGAATAGAAAGGCCACTGGAAGATGTTGTCCACTAAATAAGTTTTTAAATCATCCTTACTGCAGTTAAGAGTAAGACCTTCTAATTTCTAGCCCTTTTTAAATTTTAAAGCACAGTCTTGCCAAACCTTTGAATTGCCCAAACTAGACTAAAACACATGATCTTCCTGCCTCTATTTCCCAAACTGCTGAAATTACAAGAGTGCAACATCATGCTTGGCTAGAAAATATTTAAATAATAGTTAAATGTAAATAACCAGGCAAAACGTCATAAAAATAAGAATGATATAGGTTAAGAAACAATAAATCTCATCTCAATACTTCAACTTAGATGTCAACAATCTAGCTATGTTTTCTTAGTTCCTATACTGAATGTTTTACATGTAAAAGGAGTAGGGGAAAGGCTTAGAGAAAAGAGAAAGCTTTCCACTCCATTTCTTTGACGAATTTAATACACTGGATTTAAGCTTTCAGAAGAAATTTCAAGTTCAATATACAGCAATAAGAAATAAAAAAGGAAGCTGCCAGGACAGAAGCGCACAATGCTGCTAACATTTTCCTCCTGCTATGTTTCTCAGGCATTGGCTGGCTTTGTATACTACAGGCTGGTAGCCAGCTTTGGAGTTCAGTCTTTACGACGTTCTCATTTAAATGCAGTTGTAGACCTCACAAGCGCTGAGACTTTAGAGCAAGTCTTGCTGGCCACTATTGGGACAAAGTGCTTGGAAAAGCTCTGCACATTCCTCTTGCCATTCACTGCTCATTTCCTACAGTGCTCCAGTTTCACGAAAGCTATCATGGCTTCTTCAGCGCAGATATAAGGCAGTACCTTTACATTCTTTCTTGCAATTGCATAATCAAGCCTATCTCCAGCTAAAGTCCATTGTTATGTGAATACATAATCATGTGGTAAACCACTCTGTTATTCTGTGTTCAAAAGACAGGCTTAAGGGCCAACAGCACAAGAACCTGCCTGGCAAGCACAAGGTACTGAGTTTGATTCCTAGCACAAACAAAAAAGCAACCAAAGACAGGCTTATAAAAAGTTTATTTCACTTTCTGTTGTTTAATGTTTGATATGACACTTGTGTAGCCTCCAATGGACCCTATCTGTAATAAAGAATGAAATATGTGATGGTTCTTTTCTTTTTTAAATGTATTTAGTACAGGGTCTACATGGTCTCACTACACAGATGAACTTACAGTAATCCTCCTGTTTTCAGTCTCCCAAGTAGTAGGATTGTAGGCATGCGCCACCACACCCAGTCTCAATCTCTGTGCTAGCATGCCCCAGGGAGTGCTCCAGCACAGCACTGCTGGGGATCAAACTCAGACCCTGCTCTGCCTAAGCAGGCACTTCAATCTGCTGAGCTGTCTGGTCAGCCCTGTAATCATCATTCTTAACACTGACAGAAAACAATCAGTGATAGCGGCTTTGGAGATTAGTTTAAAAAAAACAAAAGACCTACTACTTACTGGCCACATGAACATGAGTAACTCATTCTGTCTGTGCCTCAGCTTCCACAACTATACAGTGTCCTTACAAAAGAGAAAGGCTATATCACTGTGTTCAGCAGTATACAGTGAGTGCCCAACACAGAGAGAACATTCAACTAATACATCTAATAAGGTAGAAAAGGCCAGATCAAGCATATAACAAATATCTGCACCTTAACTTGGAAATGGCCTAAATAACACTTTAGATTGAATTTATACTCTCATCTGAAAAAACTAAAATTGGACAAACTATATGAAATGAGGGTTTTAGACACTGGTAGTAGACAGAGGAGGTGAACCTGAAAAGAGAAAAAAGCAAAGCCCCGTGACTGACCTAACTACTGTCAGGCAACATGACAGTCTGTTCAGACAGAGGAGACAGAACTTCAGGTGTGAAGAAACCAAAGCAGATACAGGAGACCAGAAAAGAAAACTGCACAGAAAGAGCCATTTTGGAAGTCCCTGAGGGGGAGCCTTCAAAGCCTGCAAAGAGCACTGATGAGCTCAGAAAGTACCTGAGCTGGGAAAAGAACCAAACATCAAGGACACAATGAAGGAGAGATGTCTTGATGAGGATAAAATAACTTGATAGAATGAGCGGCAGAGGAAAGAATAGCAAAGATATCAAAATAGTTACTCTAACTATATCACCTGTATAAAAAATATAGAGAGGGCTGGGCAGACAGCTCAGTGGCATACGCACCTCCGTGGCAAGCAGACATCCTTAGTTTGATCCCTGGTACCAAAGGGGTGGAGGAAATAGCAGAGAAACACCTGCAGATATTACGTATGCAGAAGATATAAAAAGATACAAATATAACTTGAAGTTTCATTAAAAACTTCAATGAAAACGATAGTGATAGCAGACTTTAAAAATACCAAAGACCCGGGCGTGGTAGTACACACATGTAATCCTAGCACTTGGGAGGCCGAGGCAGGAGGATCGCTGTGACCTTGAGACCAACATGGGCTACAAAAAATGAGCTCCAGGGGCCGGCGAGATGGTTCAGTGGTCTAAAGCGCCTGCTTAGGAAAGCTCAGGCAACTGCAGGGACTGCGGTTCGATCCCCGGCACCACATGCTGCGCCAGCCCCCACCACCAGGGCAGGCTGAGCCAGCCACAAAATAAATAAAATAAAGAAACAAACAAACACAACAAGCAAACAAATAAATAAATAAAATT
>PVKN010041324.1:0-10575 GCA_004027915.1 Capromys pilorides
TCCTACTAACCTGTTTTGAAACTATTTCATTGCTATTTTATCTTTTTTCTCATTAAAATGAATTTTTAAAAGTATAGCATTTTGCACATATTCAAGGCAAAATAAAATATAATGTCAGATTTTCACACTAATTTTAATGTTAGTAGAAATATTGAAATTGTATTTTTGAAGTTAGAGTTATATTAAACACTATTATTAAGAATCAAGATTTTTAATGCCAGAGGGACTGGGATGATAGCTCTGTGGCACAAGTGCCTGCCTGGCAAGTGCAAGGTCATGAGTTCAAACCCTGGTCCCGCACACAAACAAAGATTTTTAATGCTGGGGAAATAAAGAATTTAAGAAAATACCATAAAATGTTAAATTTTTATGCAAAAATAAAATTTTTAGATGCTGAAAACTTAAAGTGCCTAGAAATATTAATGCTCCAGTGGCCCCAAGACTTTTTATTTTCCAGGTATCCATTACCAGATATTAGTCCCTTCTTGAAAGCAAAGAATTCCTGAAACTGAACAGAGACTGTTGGAAGGATCCATAAGTGCATTTGGGGGTACTCTCCCTTTGCATGTTTGGAAATAACAATAAAAAAATCAGCTGACGCTATTTATAAATTCCAACTACATAAAATAAGTGCACAGTTATTCCAAAAGGGAAATTTTTTTAAAAAGCCTCTTGTATGAGCCCTACTCTGAAAACAGATGGTCACTGATGGTAATTATGCCATTACCCTGATGTTTTGGTGGAAGGATGGCTCCTCACTAGTTAATAAAGGCAGAAGAAATCTAGAATTACAAACAGAATGCCACATTTCTAATGAGTTCAGTGAACAACTCAGTTCCAGCAAGCATCACCCCTAGATATCAATGCCTTGATCCAGGTGGCCTGCCATCACAGCTTTCAATGTGAAATGTAATGTCTGTGTGCATGAAGTCATACAAAACATACACATGTGACTCTGTTGTGTTACTGTGTGATGTTTACCACATTCCTATGAGGTACTCCTAAAAGGAATCCAACTGAGCCTTTAGACTTAATCTCTTTGTTCTGGAGAATATAAGGGACAAGGGAATAAGCTAGCACCCAAGCTTGTGGGTGTTCCACAAGGTAACCCACTGTGTCTCTAAAATAGACAGCATCACCAGGTTGACGATGGGGGATGGTGAAATGGTTTTAGCACAGAAAAGGTGGTACAACTGATGTGACACTAACTTAACACAATGTATAAATCATGACTTGATCATGAGCGTGCAGACATACATGCATATACATGTATAATACCTATATAACCTATGTATGTGTATATGTGTATGTTTTACATGCATGCATGTACACAGACATTGTATTTCCGTGGTTATGTGCATATACACCAAACAGCAGAATGTTAATAATTGTTGATGTTTGACAGTGAATGACATTTATTGTTTCAGCTTTAAACATCTGTATATGGGTGAATATTTTCATGATAAAAGGCAGAAAAATTACCTATGCTAGGTCCACCCACAGAGATTCTAATTAGCCAGGTGAGGTGAGGGCTTTGATGCTGTTAATATCTCCTTTCTGCTACTGACTGGCAGCCAGTCCTGCGCCTGCCCCTGCCCCCCACCGTGCACTTCCTGCTCGCAAGCCTGGGTAGATTCTGGCAGCCACACACTCTAGAGATGACTTCTCAGAGTTCCTGGGACTTCCTTCACACAAATCTTAAAATCTTCCCCTTGCCTGGGGAAAGCACTTCGGTAACTCACCATCATTTGAGTCATTGGGGAAAATGAGGCGGATCTTCATACTGTGATGTTAATGTTAGCTGTCAATGCACAGAAACACAGTTTACATGATACATGGCTTCTCTTATATGAGAAAACAAAACTATCAATAAAATAGAGTAAAATTAAGACAACACAGAAGGGACCGAGACACAGGCATTTTACTGATGGGGGAAGAGTGTGATGAAAGGGGTGAGGAAGGGCGTAGAAAGGGAAAAAGGGCATCGGGAGGGATCAAGGAGCAGATGTCCTGATCATTTCATGACATTCTTCAAGTCCACGAAATGAAAGTAATTATTATGTCTTACAAAAATCAACCAATTAAAAAAACAAAAGCATGGTGGGGGGAGGATGCAAATGTGCATAATCTTTAAATCAGAGGCAGACAAATGTGGCCATGGGAAGCAGCAGAACACCATCAGCGCTGAACTTCGCTATCTTAGTTTTTCTCATTGTTGAGACAAAATACCCAACACCCATAATTAAAATGAAGGAAACGTTTACTTCACCAGGTTTGTAGAGGTTTCAGTCCACACTCAGCTGGCTCCAAGGCAGGGTGGCGCGGGAGCGGCAACAGTTCAAGGGGACAGAAGACAGCAAAAGCAACAAAACAAAAAGAGGAATGAGCAAGCTTCTTTTCCTCCCTTGTATACCTGCAGGCTACCCACCCTAGGGCGGGCGTAGCTCTCACCCAGTGTCAGTGCCCTGTTCTGGCACAGGATGGGATGTTTACGAAGTGAAGATCCTGGCACCCTGTCAAGTCACTTATTAAATTTCTAAACTTCTCAAGTTGACACAATGCGTGAACAATTACATGAGTGAAAAGACTAGGGGAGAACAGGGAAGAGATAACAAACGGAAAGTCCAAAAGCACAACAAAGTGGCAAGGCAGAGGGCAATCGTGAATAACGTCCATAGCGTCCATAGCGTAATGGCGTCAACACGTCAGTTGACGTGTTGTAAAAGTTCTAAAAGGGGTTGAAGTCTGCCAGAGAGAACTTTATTGGGTGGATTAAAAGCTGGTACCAAGCAGAACTAAGAGTAAAAATGAAGAGACTTAGTCCAACAGTGATTTTACCAAAAGATTTAACAGTGATTTAACGGTGACTTTCCCCGAAGAGAAAATAGTTTTGGAAGTGGTACAGATGTGTGTCCCAAAGGATGTGCCTCACCTACTGTCCATGAAGCTTCTTGTAGAACTATGGTGCAATGTAGCTTTTTTGAGACTAGATTAATATTGAAAAATCCAGAAGAGATTGGACAGTACAATGCAGCATTGCCTTGTGATAAATACACAGGAAAGAGACCCTTAAGGTAGGAAATGTATAGCCCAGAGTACATGCACAGACTTGCATAGCTTGAGGCCATCAGAGGCCAGTTCTCTGTGTCTAGAACTCATTTCTACAGTGGGTTTGCCACAGACAGTACTGCCAGTGAGAGGTCATGCCCTGTGCTCAAGTGACTTTTCCTCCTGCCTAGACAAATGCATGCATCTCCCTTTTCACGAATCTTTCCATGGTGTTTGTCTGAAGGTGGGACATCTCAAAAGGGACAAAAACATTCATCTGCTATTGCCAAAGTCTCCTTTCCCTGAGGGACATACCCTGCTCTATTCCACACTCTACACATCTGAATAAGAGATGCATATATGAAGAGACTACGTATCACCAAAGAACTTGATAGAAGAATTACATTTCGATTCATTGTTCACTACAAATAATTATAATAGAACTCATTGCAGAAGAAAAAGATTAACCCTAGGAATTTTAATTTCATGAAAAATTTTAAATTTAGCTTTCATTTGTCATCATATTTTGCTGCAGATGACTGTATGTTAAAGACTTAAAATATAGGAGTTTCTTTACATTAACTTTTGCACTATTCTGTTTTGTGGAAAGCGTTGTAAAGTGTGCATGTCGTATGTGCTCAAATACTAGTATAAGTCTTAGAAGTATTTCTTTGGCTTCAGGATGGAAATGTACTGGAAAATTTGTGTTTGGAACACAGCTAATTGAGTGTAAATGTCATCGAACTCCTAATCAAAGATTTATTTTATCTTCCTTAAAAGCAATTAACCATTAAATTTAAAAGTCTATGACAAACAAAAGTATCATAGTTCTTTGTGGGGAGCCTAAGAAAACTACTTTCTGTTTAGGGAACCTTATTTTGGCATTCCAAATATTTTACATTTCAATGGAGTAAAACAAAATGTAAATTGACCAAGGCAAAATAAGAAACCATTAATGACTGAAACATAGTTAGTGATTGCAATAAATTCACAGGCTTCACTACAGTCATGAGTTTTATTCTCAAGGGATGTTTTCTGTTTAAAAATAACTTATTGCATTCTCCAGTTTACCCAAGCAAAGTGACATTCAACAGCCTGAGGACTTCCATTTAGTCAAGAATTTGCCAGTTTCCTAGCAGAATAGCAGGTTGTTGTCTTCACAACTGGAACTCTCCTGTTACCCTACTTGCTCTTCAGATTCCACCCTGGTAGAGCCCTATTCACCTGCACTCTGGCCCCCACACCTCTCTGACTTCAGTAAGTACCTTCAGCTTTCCTCCTACAGCTTACTGCCAAGATACTCCTGGGTCACCCGTATCCACAGCCATCAGGGCCTGTTTTATAGATAATCTGACAGGAGGAGCATCACTTGTCTAGCCGTTCTGTGAATCATTTCACATGTTCCCCAACGAAAGCTCCGTTTACCTCTTCTGGGAGTTACTGCCCAAATCTTGGGCTTCACTCTGTGAAGGCCATTGGACATTTTTCAGCCCCTGTGTAAGGTGATTATTGAGCAGTATTTTACACAGCTGAAAATCAGAACACAGTCTTTGATCCCGATAGAAAGAGTAAGCTATGTCCCCTAGATTGCATTTGCTCCAGCAAAAAAAAAATGAACAGTTTGGTCTCAGAAACAGTAAAAGAATTAATTTTGAAGTAAATATTTATAGTAATAATAATAGTAATAACATGTACTGATGTCTCAAAGCCTATTCTAAATGCTTCCTGGTTATTATTTGATGCCTCAAATTATTCTAGAATGCAGGTATTCATATTTTCTCCATTTCTAAAATCTACAGGAAAACTTAAACAAATTTGCACAAAGGTACAGAAACAGCAAGAGTTTGAGCTCAGGCTACCTGGCCCCAGAGCCTACCTTGTAGCCACAGATGATAAGAAATCACCCATAAAATTCACTTGTTCATGTTCTGCATTAACCCATCAATTATATTAATTGGATCTGTTCCTAAGCATTTACAAAGAATTTACAGTTGGAGAAGGGATAAGATCCATCAGGTCATAGCTGGACAGACAGACAGCCAGACAAATAGGCAGGCAGTAAAAATGAACAGTGCAGAAGACAGCCTGTGTGATGTAGCTCATCTGCAGAGATAACAAAAGGAATACACAGATAGGGACAAGGGCTTGCTGAAGGTCAGCAAATCAGGTCTGGAACAAAATTTCTAGGTCATATGCAGCCAGCCATGGAAGAAGCTGCATTTTTCTTGTAAGCACCTCCCTAAGTGAAATTCCAAAGGAAGAATAGAGGGTTAATCAATCACTGAATTAAACTTGAAGATATTAGAGAAAAGCATTGTAGCAGCTAATTAAAATGCATATAATGCTGCAGCTATGAGAATTGGTCCAGAAGAAGATTAAGTAAAAATTGATTTTTCTAGAGAGACAATTAGAATATTGAGGAGTGAAATAAAAAAGTGTTAATAAACTTTTTTTTTCAAAAAATGCAAGTGTATGAAGACAATATGCAATGTATTGTAACTGTCCTACTAACCTGTTTTGAAAGTGTCT
This sequence comes from Capromys pilorides, assembly GCA_004027915.1. Taxonomy (NCBI): domain Eukaryota; kingdom Metazoa; phylum Chordata; class Mammalia; order Rodentia; family Capromyidae; genus Capromys; species Capromys pilorides. Next base: position 5,578 of record PVKN010041324.1, read on the forward strand.
CACTGTTATTTCTTTCTCATTAAAATTAATGAAATTTTTTTTAAAAATAATAAAATTTAAGAAAAGAAAAAAAAATCCAAGTGATCAGGCTGGCCGAATTGCTCAGCAGGTTAAAGTGTCTGCGTAGGCAGATGCACTGGCAGGGGTTGAATCCTGCCGTGCCAGCCCCACCCCTAGGGTGCACTGAGATGGCAACTGAGATTGGACAGGGTGGTGCAAGCCTGTAATACCAACTCTTGGGAGGTTGAACACAGGTGGAGCACTAGAGTCCTATCTATGTAATGAGACCCTGTAGACCTAAAACACACACACACACACACACACACACACACACACACACACACACACACACAAAAATCCCAGTGGTCAAAACTTTATTTAACTTTCAAGTTTAAGCAACACGAAGCCTTCAGAGTTCCTAGAGAGGCCCTTACATTTTGCCATTTGCCCGCTCTACTTCCTATATTTCTTTACATCAAAGCGTGTTTTATATTGGACATAGCTGATGTCTCCAAGAGTTTTGAAGATAAGTGATTCTTGGTGCCTCTCATGCCCTTCCACTATGCTACACCTCAAACTGGACTTAATTTAAAGAGTTACACTAATGGCCTGCACATAAAAAGAAAATGAAGTAACACTAGTCATTGTAAGAGTGTTTAATGCAGAATTTCGAACCTATAACATGCACAAGAATGACCTCTATTAATGGAAATACTGCCATTAATAGCGTCTTGACATTTTTATGGAATATAAAGTGCATACAGATTTAGACCCTGATTTCCACATTTATAGAAGGTATTTCCCAGCCGCAGTCTCCAAAGCCCAGGGGACAGGATTAGGACAGGGATGAGAACAAGGCCTATGTTCATCTTTTGGTGTTTTGGGAAGCAACATCTGTGCCACAAAGGGAGGGGAGAATAGAATGTTCTATTAGTTAACAGTTGCTGAAAATTTAAAAGCAATCCCATCTGGAAGTATTAACTGGGTTACCAAAAGAAAAGGGGGAAAAAATCACTGTAAAGTGAGAAATGTAGATCTAGGACAAAACATAGTCTAGGAAAGCATAATGTATAGGATGGAAAACTAGGTAGCTTATAAAAAGCACAAGTGTTGGCCACCCACGTGGAGATCACTATAGTCTCATTATTCGCTCAAGAAGAAGAAAGGCTGGGGTAATGCCACATGCAGGTTCACTTATACCAAAGCCAGGACCATTCAAGTGTTAAATAATCAGTTGGAACCAACCAAGTTTCTATATTGACAGATTTTTTTGTACTAAGTAACATGGGAGAAATTTAACACAAAAGAAAGGATTTTTTTCACCCCTCAAATAATTTGACACAATTATTAACATATTTATCCAAGCCTGAGAGACCTTGACTCTTCCCTCTCCCTTCATTACAATTACTTTTAAGAGTACAATTAAATTAAATTAATCAGATTCAAACTGTTGTACAGGCCTCATCACTAGCTATTGACAAAGCTTTCTCATCATCCAAAACAGAAGTAACCAGCAATAACTCCCAGTTCTTCCAGCCCACCTGACTCTGGAAGCTTCCAATCTCTTTAAGGCTCTATGATATTTCCTCTTCCAGGAGTTCCATATCTGTGAAATGCTATAGTTTGTACCTGGATGCCCCACCCAAAATGATATTCAGTCATGGTGTGGGTTCCTAGAGTTTGTGATTTATTCATGGTCCAGGGTGGGATAATGGGTATGAGTGTTACATCTGCCCTGGGGAGATATACACTGCATGCAATATAAGGGAGGAAAAGAGGCTCGCTCTATGCTGCTCCCCCTTTTTGCTGTTGCTGCTCTTGCTGCTCTTGCTGCCATGAAATGTTGCCTCCTTCCATGTATCACTGTGCCTTTGGAGCCAGCTGAGGATGGACTCAAACCTCCACAAACTGTGAGCTAATTAAAACTTTTCTTCTTTAAGTTTGGACATTGAATATTTTGTCTCAGCAGTGAGAGGAAAGTAACAAGACATGGAATCATACAATTTCTATCCTTTTGTGTCTAGATTATTTCGCTTAGTGTTATGCATTCAAGGTTAGTTGATGCTGAAGCATATACGAGAAACTCCTTACAATGTGAACAATGCTCTATTTGATGGCTATACAACATTTTATTTGTTCCTTTACCTGTTGAGGAATTCTGGATGGTTTCAGGGATGTGGAAGTTGTCAACAACGCTGTAAGAAGCACTAGCCACTTGGTGCCTAAGTCTCTGTTCTGGGTACATATCCTAGAGTGGGATTGATGTGCCCAATGGTAACTGTAATTGTTGAGGCATAATCAAGATGTTTTAAAGCATATTCACAACCATGCTTCAAATATGCATAAAAAGAATTTAAGGATAAAATGGCACAGTAGCAAATCATACCCTGACTAACAAAGGAGGGGTGGAGAAGTTGATTGACCCATCCATGCCTCAGTTCTCTTATCTGTGCACAGGCTGATTGCAGGAGCATTTAACTTGTAAATGTTGAGGAAGTCGAATTTCTTGAAGAGAAGGCCATGTTAACAGTGCAGAGGTTGTCATCATTAAGCCTTACTGTGTCACAAGGAGGCCACCTATTCAGGAAAACCAGCCTGCGAATCAAGCTGGACAAATGAGCACATGTCAGGCAAGAGCTGCCATCCTTATTCCAGCAGCACCAATGTTAACAGAAAATAAAACTGATTCTGCAACTCCCATGTGACTATGAACCCATGTTCTACTGAAGAAAATCAAAATCACTAATTTTGTAAACCAAAGATAAGGACTGCAGAGATAGCTCAGCAATCTAAGTGCCTGCCTAGACAAGGACCCGAGTTTGATCCCCATTACTTTATGCGATGGAGGCCCTGCCCCATGTGTTACCAAGACTGGTTACCAAGACTGGCGTGGTGACAGACACCTATAATCCCAGCGTGGGAGAGGCTGAAATAAGAGAATCACTATGAGTCAGACTTGTGTAGTAAGACCCTGTACCAAACACATAAAATTAAAAAATAATAATTAAACCAAAGATAAGTTTTATAACATACTGCAATGAGAAGCTGGGGAAACCCCATCTCACTCTCCCATGAGCATGAGCTGACAGTCTGAGTGCACAACAATGAAGAGTCAAAGGAAGTATAGAAAGCATGGATTTGGTCTTCAAGTTCTCTGGCAAACAGGTACAAAAAAGCGAGGAGCACTCTTCAAATGAGAAGTGTTTTGATTTGGAAGAGATTAAAGGCATCCTTTTGGCATAAACAGACTTTTTAAAAATGTCAAGTTCCCTTACAGTTTGAAAATTATAACCCCTATCTAAAGAACTTGTTCATTGCATGTTGAACTGATTTCTGGGGACATTGATTAAACACAGAGATTCATTAATAATTTTATGGAGATGTAACTCTATTTATGTAGTGGAAAAGCACTGAACCTAGCATTAACTATCTTATTTAACCAAAACTTGTAGAAAATAGGTACGAGAATGGAGCCATGTGAATTAGATTTCTATCTCTCACACCAATAAAGAATGTGCATTATGTGAGTATTTCTATTCCTCAACCGCTTACAGTCTAGGCATGATAGTTGTTCTGTGGGAAGAGATGAGAAGACCGTGTACAATGAAAAATCACTAATAAAGAATTAAGAGACAATCTGGCAAACTGAATTCCTTATCTCAAATCTATTCTGTTGGAGTATCAAATATGATTTACGGGACTCCTAAAAGATAGAATTTTCATTACTTTCCTCTTATTCCTGGAACAAATTGTCACATACCTAGTAGTTTAAATCCACACAAATGTATAATTGAAAGTTTTAGAGGTTAGAAGTCCAAATGATTGGCTTTGTCATCATGAAATTCTTCAGTTGAGTGAGGACTCTGGACATAAGAGAACCTGTACTGTAACATCCTATAACTCTGTGGTGTCCCAAATTTTCTGCTCAAGAAGATTATGGGGCCACAGAGGAAAGGGATTGATGATGTATAATGTGCCTAAGGAGAGTCACTTAGAGAGGAAACATTCTCTCAGGCTTTCATAGAAGCAAATTGGTCAAGCAAAGGCCATGACTTATCCAGATGGCTGACACTGACAAAAGTTCTACAAAATTCTGTACATGATTTCAAGATAAATCCTGAGGGGATCTGACTGACCTTGTCAGATGCAGAAGTTACATGTTTTGTTATATAGACCTTGCTTTAACTTGTACTTAACAGCCCAGCAGAAAAATTTAACCATGATGTATAAAAAGTGAAGCCAGATTAATATGCTGAGCTGTAAAAGGCTCAAGTCAACAGCTTCTGACATTACCAGTTGTACTGATAGCTCACTACTATTATGGACTATTGAACTACACATACAACTACTTTCTCTTAGTTCAGTGAGAACAAATATTTGTACTAGTAGTGTTTAGAAGAGTTATCATGTCTGCATCTTGTACTCTGAACAACTACTTTGAAGACAACAATATGCATTGTATTAATTATTGTGGCTGTCCTACTAATGTGTTTTGAAACTGTCTCATTATTTCTCTCTTATTAAAATTAATAAAATTAAAAGAGAAGTCCAAATGAGTCTCATTAGGCTACTGTCAAAGCATTAGCGAGCTGTCTTCCTCCTGGTAGCTTTAGGGAACATGGCTTTCCTTCCTGTCCCCAGTGAAACAGGTTTCCTGAACCTCTGACTTGCACTGCCTATCCCCCACCTCTGCAGACACTGTGGTTATGGCCTTCAAACTCCACACTGCTCTGACCACCTCTGCCTCCCTTATTCAGTTATAAAGATTGCTGCGCCTATGAGGGGCCTATTTCAATAATTCAGAATAACCTCCCTATTTTCAAGTCAGCAGAAGAAAAATGTTTTTTAAAAAAATTAATTTTAGTGAGAAAGAAACAGAATGAGACAATTCCAAAAGAGGTTAGTAGGACAATTCCAATAATTAACACATTGTATATTGTTGTCTTCATAGTAGTTACTCAGAGTATAAGATGCAGATACGATATCTTGTCTAAGCAC
>PVKN010041325.1:0-10572 GCA_004027915.1 Capromys pilorides
AAAAAATCAATTGCTGAACTCCCATCATCATGGTTCAATTTAGTAGCTGCTGCTGCTCTTCCAGGAACCCCACTTTGAGATCTACAATGGGAGGTGTATGATGCCCACTGTTCACTTCACTCATGCCTCTGCTTCCCAACAGGTGGTGGGCAACCCATGACTTCTCATTCATGGCTACTGGCCCCATTAGGTTCACAGACTGTTAATAATCTAATTTCAAAAGCAGCACAAATAATGTGGCGGGACCTGATCAATGTGAGGGGAACTTCATAAATTCATGAGTCATATGATAGATTAAGTTACAATTATTCATGCCTGGTTACAGAGACAATGAAGAGATTGACCACAGCAGCCTGCTTAGGATCTATGAGCTTCCCTTTCCATCTCCCCCTGCACACAAGGCCCTGCAAGGGCCCGGCTGGTGTTACCACAACTATTACAGTGATCTCAACAGAGAGATTTGTCTCCAACAATGATGAAAGTGTTGTAGCCAGGGCTTACAAGGGAGAAGATTTAATACAGAGGCTATAATTTATAGGGTAATCTCACCTCATGGATTTGCTCCGTAAAAATGCTCTAGAAAATGTTGGGTCCTCAGCAACCCACTCAGGACCCCTCTGTCTGAAGCTTTTTCCCCGCAAAGAATATATTCTGCTTTTTAAAAAAGAGTTTAAGTGCAGAGGAGTTGGGAAAGTTGTTGGTGAAGCCTGTGCGGCTTCTTTAGCATCTTTGGCTCCAGCGCCTGAGACTTAGTAGATGAGAGGCAGCGGGCAGAAGCTGTGTGCGAGTACCTGGGCTCACCTTTGCCTTTGCCCTGCCTGACGATACTGCTTGATGCTGCAGAAGTTACTTTATCTGCTAGGGCTTTGCTGTCCTAATTTGCAAAGCAAAAAATGAGAGTAATCTCTTCATTGCAGGATATTTTGAGAGCAAAATAAGATAATAAATGTATCTGCATGCAAAATACAATGTAAGCCTAACAGATGCAAACTTAGAGCTACGTTTCTAGGCTCACTTTTAAATATACCCAGATATTAATATTTCAGGAGCTAACACGGTAAAACTTCTCACTGATACTCTGTTTGATGAACCATGCACTATAAATTGAAAGAATTACATATTCTTCTCCATCCCCTTCCAGGCATGGAAAATAGCAGAATTTTTCTCATTACAATTTTTATAAGTATGAATTTAGGACTTTGTTTTGTCTTTAATGAATATTTTACCTCAATATCAGGTGAGCTATAGCCAACATCTATTGCTTCCTTGTTATCTGAACAATCTCTTGGGTTGATAGCATTGATGATTCACTACTTGAAATTCTCTCTTCTTATTTTCCCAGTTTTACGACATTTTCTTTTCTACTTCAGCTATGTCTCTTTGTCCACTTTTCACAGTCCCTTCTACTTTCTCTTCTATATCATCATTTAACATAAGACTTCTATAGCGCTTGGGACATTGGGCCTCTTCTCTACGCTGTACTTGGCAATTGTGTGCTCTTATAGACTCAGAATTGTTTCTCTCCAGACTTGTATTGAAGCCCTTACTTCTAACATGGCTGTTGAAGGTGAGGTTCCAACAAAGTAATTCAAGTCTCAGTGCTGGGCCCTGGTCCAGTAGTATTAAATGTCCTTAAGAGACAGAGACTACAGAGTTGGTTTTGCCTTTGCATGTAGGCATGGGAAGAAGGCCCTGTGTACATTAACTGGAACCTTGACCTTGAACTCTCCAGGCTGCAGGATTGTAAGGAAATTAGTTCCTCATTCATTATCCACTTATTAGTGGGGTTTTCCTATTGCAGCAAGCAGACCACCACACCATCCCAGACCCACCAGCGCTCATACCCATGCTGGGAGGAAACAAACTCAAGCCTGGTTCCAATCACATTGTTAGCTAGGTATTGATCTCATAGGTGACCATGCAGCTCAAGCCTGTACAGCATATCAAAACCATCAATTTCTATCCTCTCATCACTGTTCCTCTACATGTATGACTTATCCATGCCACTTAGTCCTGATTATGCATTTTGTCGCCTAAACAAGAAGGGTAACTTATTGTCTTTTTCATAGATCAGATCGTTTGCTTCTTCTAGGATTCCTGAAGTCAAAAATTCTACTTGTTTATAGGACAGGACTTGAAGTTCTGGGGCATATATAGTATAAACGAGCAACTCAGAACAATTTATGGCTTTGTCCACTATAACCAAGGTCCTTTGCAAATGCCAAAGTGGTCACCTGGTAGTTTCTGATGGCCTGCAGAAATGAATTATGCAAAGAAGGCACCCTCCTGTCAACCACCATTCTTTTCTGCTAAATTCACTGCAGCTGCATTTGAACTTTGAGTCTTAAACTGAACGTACTAAGGTACCGTGAACTGTGCAGATTAATCTTAGGTCCCCTGAAGATTTGACTATGGATCTCAGCTCTAGCTTCTTCAGTGCTTTGTCTGTTGTCCAATTTTTCACTTTAGCTGTTCTGAGGAAGACCCTGACCAGCTCTTAGAAGAGGAGAACAAGGGATAGATAGAGGGCTCTGGGATAGATTTCAGGAACAATAAAAAGTATAGTTATTTACTGAATATTTACTCTGGGATGGGAGCAAATTAAGCACTCTATATAAAGAGTTTTATCCCATTCATTTCTCCCATCCATCCTCTATGGATTATTCCTTTTCTTTCTCACAAGGAAACTAAAGCTTAGGGAAATTGTGTAACTCATTCAGGATCATTGAATTAAGGAATGATGAACGAGGATAAGAACAAAGTCAGCATCTTCAACGTCATACTTAAAAACACCCAAACGTGGAGTTTGCTGGTCATCAACCTAGTAGACTGCAGGTGGGCATCAAAAGTATAGAATGACTGAAGTTCTCAGTATTCCCCTCAGTGCTGTGGGAGCTACCTGTGTAGGCTAACGGTGTAGCTGCTGGGCAGCCATTAAACGGACACACAGGCTCATGCCAGGCACAGAGGGAATCTCAGGCCTGCAAGGCTATGTGGAAAATGAAGTTTATCTTTCAGGAAAATAGGACTAGATGAGGCTGTGCCTGTCACACAGCAGAAGTGATTTAAGAAGCATAATCAGCCGCAGGCCCAGGGTAGCTCTTCCCTTAATGTTTTCCAAGAGGCATGGCGTGGGCCAAGTCTTCTGTCTGAAGTGCATCTGTGGAGCATGTACAATAATTTGCCTGTTATAAAAAGCACTGGTTTGTAATTGCAAATGTAATGGATTAACCAAATACCACACATGTGACTCTTAAGGAGTCCATTTAAAATAATCACCTATTTAGCAATAATCACGTAAAGTGTGCCCTGTGCAAGAGGCTGCTGGCGGTAATGCACTTAAATTAGTTTAACAAGAGTGTACTAAAAAGAAAATCCACAAACTGCTTACTTTGTCCCCTTCTTTTACAGTTGGTTATTCTTGCAAATATGCCAGTGTTATTAGGTTAATTTTGTTCTTTACCCTAATGTATTTAATCAGAGGAGATAAAGTGGTGACTTACTCCTTTCCCTGTGCTCAGTCTTGGAAGTGACTTTGTGGCAGGCTTTGGTAAGAGGAGCATGAGGACTGCCAGGAGGCCTCAGGCATACCAAGGGGTGTCATGGAGAAGAAATTGAGTGGCCCCAAAGAGAAATCATTTCCCTCCTCTGAACAAACATGTTTTAGATGCCCTTCACCATGCATCCTCAGTGTATTGTGACTCTTTTTCTCTGTGCTTTTCTGTTCTCATTTCTGATCCATTTTAGCAAATTAAAGAAGGCTATGTTTGACATAGAGTTGCTATGTGCACATGGCACACATCATTGAGTGAAGAGTTTAGAAAAAAATTTAAAATTCAAGACACACAGAGAATACCTAACACATGGAGAAGTAAATGGTTCTGTGAATTTAAAAGGCAGCCCTTAATGTTTTTATTCACAGAGGGAAGATGATGTGAAAACACACAGGAAGTTTTTGTAATAAGAGTGAGGATCAGAACAAGGTATCCATGAGCCGAAGGGTTTCAGAGATGCCTGACAGGTCGCCCAAAGCTGGAGAGAGGCCAGGCAGGGCTCGCTGACAGGTGCCAGAGGACGCTTGGGTCTGATGACACCTTGAGTTGATGACAACTTGCTGCTGTTTTAATGCACCAGATTTGGCCCTTTACCATGACATCCTAGAGGCCAATGAAAAACTATTTGAGATTTCTCTTCCCTTGCATTTGCCCTCTTCACGTGTTGGGCCACACTACGTTTTTCTCTTCTCTTGTTATGCGCTCTTCTTTTGTAGATGAATGGATGAATTGTGAAGCCGCAATTTTTACTTTCTGACTCCAATTAGAGATTAACATAAAGCAACTCACAAATGGGCATGACTTTCAGAATCGTTATGAAGAGGAGATATTTCATGTCAGATAGAAACGGAATTATCCTTATTAATAACCACTTATGAAGGCAATTTATACCAATAGCTCTGTATTCCCCCTTGGTTAGAGTAATGCAGTGGTACAAAGCTGTCATGAAACAGTGGATACTGAAAATGAGCTCTGGGCTCGCTCTCCATGTAGAATGATCTCACTGAAAAGGTTTTCCTGGAGGCAACAGATGAAGAATCCATTTCTCTTGGTTCTAAAACAGAAGCGTGTGAAAAAATTGGTGTTGACCCCACACAGTGTTGTGTTCCTTCCTCTCTTCTAAAGGGCAGGACGGGTTGCAGGAAATTACTTGTCTCCTGTGGAGCGTCTTAAGCAAAAGCGCTAAAACCTGGGAAACAATCACTAGGAATTCTTCAATAAACAGTGTAAGCAATAAAATACTATGACTCCTCAGACCTATTTCTATTAGAAAGATATATTTAATGGAATATTAAAATAGGGACATAATGACCAAGTTAAGCCACATGCCATTGATTGCTGATGCCCGATGGCCTCAGTGAGAAGTCAGGAAAAGCATGTTTGTCTTGTAGCAGGGATCACATTCTTTTCAAATAGTAAGGCAAAAGTGTGCTATGTAAAATACCACGCTATGAGCTTCTTTTGCACAATTAAATAAAAATTATACACTTTTTCCTTCTGGTCAGGACATAGACTTGCCCTTTAGATTGTACTGATAATGTTTGAATACAAATTAAGAAATGCATGGCACATGAAAATCACTTAATAGCATTTCTGGCATGTTGTTCACTCAGACAATTTTCAGCGCAAATAAAAATAAGATTGCTCCCAGCTCTGGTATCCTGCGTGACACATGCTCATCCTGGTGAGAAGTCATGAAAGAAAAAGCAAGGGCCACACCATGCCGAGAAACAGGGTGATTTCAACCTTCAATGGTATGTTTAAAATCAAGCAAGAGTGTTAGCTTCAAAGTGTTGCCTTCTTAAAAGTTCTGAAGAAATCCTATTTTCTCAGGGAAGATTAACATGCCTAAGAATTATCCTGTTGTTCTAAACAAGTATGAATTCAGAAGAAAAAGTGAAATTCTTTTCAAGTGCTCAATTCTTAGACAGCATAGGTGTTTGATGTGGTGGTGACATTTGGGGTGTAGGGCAGAGGGAGGAGCCTGCAGCACTGGGGGTTTGCTGGGGGCAAGAGGTAGGATTCCAGGGCAGAGGAAAGGGGAGTGGAAGGTGTGCAGACAGGTGGGGGCAGAAGGCGAGGTAGAGAAGGTACCTGCTGAGTCGATCCCTTTCCAGAAGGACCAGAATCCTCTCTGCCACAGCTGGGTGTGGAAGGAACACACGCCAGAGCCCACAGGGCGGGACATGTTCTCTCATCTGCTAGAGGAGGAGAGATCTCAAAATACAGGGGGCATCCGATAATCTTGAGATGCTGCTGCCTGCCAGTGTGAGGCTAAAATAGTCCCAGAGAGCAGGCTGCCCCTGTGACGCCCCACCTGCAAAAGCATGAGAAGCTTCAGAAGGATCAGAGTGATTCCCAGAGCTCAGCTCTGCACCGAGGCCACATCCAGCTGTCTTCCGAAAACTCAACAGAATTCATGACTCAAAGAAGGACCGGAGTTGATCTGTGGCCTTCAACTAGAAACTGCTAGCTTTGTGCAGAAGCAGAAAGTAACATTTAACGTGGAGAGAAAAGAATCAATACCCAAAGGCAAATAGCAGAGATTATGAAACTATCAGACAGATTGCTTTCAGTGGTGGTTGTATTCACATCATAGCTATCACTATCCACTTTATAATGAGGCCATTTCCCTATTTTTAATATTCTTTTCCTCCACTCATTTCCCTGGCCCTTTCTCCCAGCCCACCTATCTTGGTCTATATTTCTCAGAACGCTTCAGTTCCTAGCACTATGCATACGAGTATTTCTATATTTAAAATGCATTTAAAATCAGCTAAAGCTATGCTCTTAGTTATTCAGCTTGCCATCTATTTGCCCAACTTCACTACAAACTATTTATCTTCGTTATTTATTGGAGCAGTGCTAAGCCCCCAAATGTACCTGGCTCATAGGGGAAATGCCATAAATTTCTAAGTGAAAGATAAAGTCATTTTTCCTCTTTTATGTTTATGGAACTATGCTAAGTTTCTGGAAACTACAAAGAAATTCAAAAGCATCAGGCTAGGCCATATGCTGGTGGTACCAACATAATGATGTTTAGTTACACCCGCCTGTGATTAAGCAATTCAAACTTTTTATATCTTTGAAAATGGAAATTGAAAATCAGCTTGTCAGAGCTCTTGTTTCCCTACCAGCTTAAGATCCTGGGAACTGCCTGTGTCATGAAGGAGTTGGAGAAACAATGATGATTCGCAAATCAAAACATTATAGAAATATGAGCGGAATGCCAGGGGATCTCAGGGAGAGTTGAGTTGTAAAAGACTTGCTCTGTTCTACTCATTAAACTAATTTAAATATGATTACAATAAAACTATATGCAACGGGAAAGATATAATGAAAATGTGAAGGAGATGAATGAAACAGTCAAGAGGAAGGAAATTTTAGGAAAGCTAAAGTAGGGGAAGGGGAGATTTTAAGTAAGAAATTTCACCCTGAGCTGTTGAAGATTGTGTATAACCAAAAACTCAGCCTTTAAATCTTTAAAACATGTTGCTCATTTTGCCAGTTTTTAAAACTTATGAATTTATTTCTGATTAGTGCTATGGAAAAAAGGTTATAGGGATCCCAGTTTTAAATGGACAGTCAGAAGGCTGCGTAGGTGATTATTCTTATATAGACAAAGCAAAAGTAATATTAAAAAACATAACACCACCTGCAGAAGCAAATGTTTAAATCTCAGCACTGAATTTCAAGCAAAATTTGCCGCTCAGATCCTCACAGAATCCTTCCTGATAAGGGATATTATCTTGCAGTATAAATTTATAGGAGGCATATTAAATACTCATCCTAAACTCATTTTAAGGTAAATTTCAGTAAGACTTAAAACTTAACATAAACAGCTCAGTGAAGGTGTCTGTATATGAGGCTATTATAAGATACTAATAAAAAATGGATACAAAGATACTATCCTAAAACTGAAACCTATTTTTATCAATATTTTTAAAAGGCGTTTTGACGCAGCCTTTGACGCAGTCCGTTTAGAACTGGGATCCCTGAAAACTTTTATCCATAGCACTAATCAGAAATAAATTAACAAGTTTTTAAAAATTGGCAAAATGAGCAACATGTTTTAAAGATTTAAAGGCTGACTTTTGGCTTTGCCTTTGCAGAGAGGCTAACTCTGTGCTGCGTGGTATCCTCACAATATACATCCTCTGCCTGTGAGTTCCCTGCCCCAAGTTCCTCTGACCGCCTAACCCGAGGGAGATGCGATGCAGTGTTTGCCTTTTTTCTGAAGGTAGCCTTCCAGCCCCATCACTGGAGAGTCCCTCCAATCTGTGAAGACCTCCCACTTAGTTCCTTATGGCCTCCCACTGCCTTGTCCAAGCCAGTTTGCCCCCTGGTGGACCCCTTAGGTTTTCTGTCCTTTGGAAATGCTTAGAATAAGGGCTCAGCATCCCCGTTTAGGACAGCCAGCAGCCTGTCACACCTGGCGTTGCCTTGGCCGCAGTAACCCAAAGTTCACAGCCATTGGCACAGGAATGGGTGGGTGAAAGGTTGGGAACTCAAGCAAAACAACAGACACATCGCAGGTGTTGGCATGGCTCCCAAGAGTGGCTCCATGGTCACTTGTGGTCACACTGAGCAGACCTCAGTGCTGACGTGTGGAGTCAGAAAGATGGTCACTCAGGTCCACCTTGGGTTAAGTGAGCAGTCACTTTCATGAAACAGTCCTCCCTAGAGAATAAATGCCATGGGAAGTGAAGCGCAACTCATTTAAGTTTGCTACATCAAGTTGGTGTTGAACAAGCACACTGATAAGTGTGTGGGTCTCAACTATGAAAATGAAGTTCTACCTCCCTCTGAGTGTGTCATTTGTCCCCCAAAACAGTGTTATGGCTCTTGACAGTAGCTGCTGGCCATTTCTGCTGCTCTGTTGTTATGGTTTATGTCTAGTTGTCCCTCCAAAGCCTCATGCAATCGTGGGGCGGGGACTTCCAGAGTTTGAGACTTGGATCAACTGGGATTATGTGTTTTAGTACTGATGGGACTATGGGTCTGAGTCTTTCTGGGATTATGGATGTGGCCTAAGGCAGATAGGCTGAGGCAGAGAGACTGAATGTAATATAAAGAGAGACAGACAGACTCTCTGCAGATTGCTCTCTGCTCCCCTGGTTGTTCCGTTGCCTCTGTTGTGATTGTTGCTGTTCTACCACCATGAACTGGATGCTACCTGCCCTGTTCTACTCAGCTGTGGGCCAGCTGAATATGGACTGAAACCTCCAGTAACTGTGAGCTAAATAAACCTTTCTTTCCTTCCTTCAGTTTGGGTGTCAGGTATTTGTTCCAGCAATGAGAGAAGGGTAACTAAGACACTAGTGCTATTCAGCTATGGATGACCATGGTCGCTTGACCTAAGTCTCCAAGCTAGATACTCTAAAGCAGAGCATGCCCACCATTGCAGCTTACCCACCACCAAAGACCAAAAGCAGCCCTGGAGACTGCACAGAAGAGCACTGCCCACATGTATACCTATGAGTTAGACAAGCCAGATTGTCACAAATTTTGCACCACAGCATCATGCAGACTTGGCACCTCTAAGCCTCTCAAACCCAGAAATTGTCCCTGCATAATGTCAGGTTGAGGGAACTTCTCCAAGCTGGCATGAGAAACAGTGACTGAGCAATGGCAGCCCATGAAATCTCAGTCACGCAGTTCATGCCAACTGTGTCTTTGTTGGCTATAATTGGTGAAGTGTTGGTGTTTGTGGTGGGCTGATAACTGGTGGCAAATCTGTAACACCCAGCTGAACTGAATCCTCGTGGTGCTGGGTATGAGAGGCCCATCTGAGGGTTGTTGCCAGCAGCACAAGAGGCAAGAACTGGAGAGGAAGTTGAGAGACTGCAGGGAGCTGCTTGTTCTCTTGGAGGAGCTTGTCATGGTGGCTGTCCTGATGAACCTGGCTGTTAAGATTGTTGGAAGAACTTGGGAAGTTGTGTCACTGAGAATGGCTGTGGTTCACTTTGGAGAGCTCTGTTCCCTACTTTGGATGTTGCTTTCAGGATCTGAAGGGGAAGACAGTGCACCGTTGTGTCTCCTGGAGAAGCTTGTCTCATTGGCTTTCCTGGGATGGACTTGAATGTTCACATGGTCAGAGGAGCTCAGGACCTCATTGTCACTGAGGATGGCTGTGATACTCTTGGGGGAAGCTCTGCTTCTTACTTTGAGCCTCATTGCCTGGCTCCTGTTCAGATCCCCCAGCCTGCTAGCACAGATCATTCATTCCTCTGGCACAGACTTTCTAGCTTCTGGCAGTGACCTTTGGGCCTTGAAGTGAAACGGGCTTCACATTGTCAAGGGCTCTTGGCCTCCAGGTGGATTGTGGGAGGCACTGTCGTGGGCACTAGGTCTTGATCTGGACTCACATAGGACATTACTGTCCAGGGGCATCCAGGCCCTCGGCTGAATTCTTTGGGTCTTAGTGTGTGGACAGATTTCCTTCACTCTTTGTATATGAATTTTTGAGTGACAATTATAAAATGATCCTATAAATCATGTGTCCTGCATTAAATTGTGTTCCCTGAAAACTCATAACTACAACAGTGTAGTAAAGGTAAAAGAAGAAAGGAAGAAAGGGAGGGAAGGAAGGAAGCAGGAACCCAAGAAGGAAGGAAGATAAAAGAGAGGAAGGAAGGAATAAAAAGCAATATAGCTGTGGCAAGACAGTAAGGTCAAGTCTTTCTAAACAGAACTCTTAACTTGTTGAGATGGCTAAGCACAATAGAAGTTGCTGGAAGAGTTGCTCCATGAAGATTGAATAGACAGGTGGCAAATATCAGAGTCAGGTGGTAGCCAGCTCTTCTTCTGCCATATTATATCTTGGTATGATTTCTACTTTGTGTCAAATGTTTAGTAACATTGTTTCCTGATGGGCCACCCAGAATGAGTCACTAGCTAAGGCTCACTCTATAGTGGATAAGATTTAAAGGATTTTTTGCTAGAATTATACTACTCTTCCTTAGGTAAAATTTCATGAAGCACCATACACATGGGAAGCTGTCTCTTCCTTCCCTCC
>PVKN010041326.1:0-10573 GCA_004027915.1 Capromys pilorides
TCTGAAAAGAGTAGTAGCTATTCATTTACAGATATTTACCCCCCCCCCCAATTAATCATGCTTTGGCTTAACAATTTTTGACTCTTTTGATGATACAAGTAGAATCTACATTTGGTAGAAACTTCACTTTAAATTTTGATCATTTCTCAGGGTGGAAATAACAGTAAAATACTCTCTTGAGATGTTGCAGTGCTGCAGCAAGCTGCAGCTCCTGCTCATCCACATAATCACAAAAGTAAATAACAGTAACCTACAATGTACCATATGAACAGTGTTTTTATTTTGAGGTACAGATATTCGATAAATTCTGTGTGGCATTCAAACCTTTATTATAAAATGGTCCTCTGCCAGATAATTTTGTACAACCATGAAGACTAATGTAAATACTATGAGTACATCTATAGTAAGCTAAGTGGTGATGCTCAGTAGAGTGTGTATTAAATGCATTTCTATCTCATGATATTTTTCAACATAGAATGGGTCCTTTGGGACTTAACACATCATAAGTCAAGGAGTGCCTGTATCTATGGCCATGATAGTCATGGATAATGAAAGGCAAGGAACAGTTTACTTGAAAACTACAGCTAACTTTTCAAACTGTCTGTTCCAGTGATGGTAAATAATTTTAATCTCAAGAGAAAGTTCTGTTTGATTGCCAATGGCTGGCTCAAGAGTGGTGCTGAGAAGAATTCTGTGTTCTGTCCAGTCACAGAGAATGCTGCAATCCACAGCAAGGTGTGCTCCAAGCAAAGACAGTCTGGCTACACATTTGCACTCCCTGACCTACCCCAACCCAGAAGTTTGACAGAAACACAAACTAGGAACAGAGGAGGGAAGGAACTTACACAAGATCACACAATGGGCTAGTAAGAGAAATGGGACCAGTTTCCAGCACCGTCCAAGAGAAGAGCTTTT
The DNA here is from genome assembly GCA_004027915.1 of Capromys pilorides. NCBI lineage: Eukaryota > Metazoa > Chordata > Mammalia > Rodentia > Capromyidae > Capromys > Capromys pilorides. The sequence continues at coordinate 916 of PVKN010041326.1, forward strand.
TCCATAATGCTGGGCAGCCTTTAGGAAACCTGAAATGTTCTGTGTACTCTACGTGTGAGAGCTGAGAAAACTGGTTCATCTTATACCAAAACAGCTCAGTTCCAGGTGGGAAATGCGATGCCCATATGGAATCTCCCTCAGGCCAAAATCATTTCAAATTTGGCTTAGCTGTCATTCAGAATAACCACCAGCCAGTGTCGGAGCCTTTTCTAAAATTTCCTTGATGGCCTTAAGCAAAGACCATCATATCAATCTTAGCTTGATGTAGGTAGGATTTATATTTGCTAAGCTCTCAGCTCTCCTTCCTTCTTTGCTCATCCTTTACTTTCTAAGGCTCTTCTCACAGACCTGGCATTTGTATTGTTGTGATGCTCTGGATCCAATTTGGATCTGCCACCCAAGTATAATCTTGCTCCAAGTTATTTCATCCTTTATAATTCTAATCCTTTATCCCAGCTGGATGTTACAGGAGAGATATCTGAAAAATAGCCCTGAAGTGTGCTCACCTAGGCCTCTTTGTTTCTTCTACTTCTGAGCCCATAAATTTCCCTTCCTACCCCCTCCATAGGGAATCGTGAAAGTGAGGCAAGGAGAAAAGGATGAGTGAGGTTAATCTGAGATTCGTTAGCAGAATGGATTTGAGGAGAAAGACCAATAGCAAGAGTAAATCTTCAGAAAATGAACAGATTCAAAGAATCTAGAAAAGTCTCTGGGTTGAATGTGCTAGGATAGGCATTGCTTAGGGAAATGGATATTAAAGATAAACCACATAAGTTTGAAAATAAGAGACTTGAGACCAGCTGCCTTTGTGCCTTCTCTTAAACCACTAGGACCTAACCCACTTCAGTAAAAGCAGGGATAAGAGAATGATGGAGCCGCATAGTCCCTCTTCTCTGCTGGCTGCTACACACTGGTCCCACCTCCAGCAGTCTGACTTCACTTTCAGGATGAAGAGTATCGTGGTGTCTTAGAAAGCACCATTCCAGAGTCAGCCTGGGGATCCATAAGGAAATTCTTCCATTGTATGATGATTGGATTGGACCTTTGCTCTCCAAGGGGCTTCTCAGTTGTAGGACTTTCTATGTTCCTCGGTGGAAATCATTGTTTCATAAAAAATAATTCAAAAATGGTTTATAAAAGAAACATTTCCCACTTTATTGGAGCTGTAGAGGATGCCCCCAAATCACCCCCAACCTCCTTTAGCCTGTTTTTGAATAAAAAGAAGGTTTTTAATTCACCGTTAGGCACTGCTGCCCTCTGCTGGGTGGTATGCCACCAAGTACCCACCCCCCAAAACATCCTCTGTCCCTGCCTCCTTCTACCCCGAGTCGCCCAGCAGCTGCCTCTGTCTTTCCCCATGGCGATGTTTTTCATACATTTTTACAAATGGAAAACCACGTAGAAATCGAGGCCCCTGAGGATGTGTGTGTGTGTGTGTGTGTGTGTGTGTGTGTGTGTGTGTGTGTAGTTCATGGGAATATGAACATAAACCCACAAGACCACTTGCCCTTGATTAAGGGAAAGATCTTCTTTGACCTTCAGCATGAGCATGAGCACTGGACTGAAAATCTTGTATAGGTTCCCAGCATAATGGTACCTTCGAGCAAAGATGAACAGTAGGCTTTCAAGCTTTCTTACCTTTTATTATTGATAAACAAAACTGCAGAAACAAAATGGGAATAACTGAATAGCAGGAGAACATCGGGATATTGTAATTGTTCTCCTCAGAGATGAAAAGAAAAGCTGAAAAACATCTGCACACTGAAATCTGCTCAGACGCACGAAGTGGGCCAAGAAAACCTGCAACCACGAAGTGAGGCTAATTTACTGCTCTAATCACCAGCATCCAATCTGAAGCCAGACATTATCTTAAAGCACACACAAGTTCCAGGTGGTGCACAGCAAATGTTTGATTAGTGCTACTGAATTCCCTGCAACTTGATAATGCTTCCGCGTGTGCAGGAATCACAGGGCTGCACACCAACGGCTCTACAGTGTGGTGTTTGTTTGGTGGTCACAAGCTTCCTGAGAGGCTCAGCTCAGTCCTTCCCAGGGTGTTTAGCTGTTGAGTTCAAACAGGGGAACAGAGAAACTCAGCAGGGACAAGAGAAGGGAGATTCAGAAGATAAGGAAGAACAGGCTGTTTCCAGGAGGCTTGAGAGCAAAATAAGGAGTAGGAGATGCAAAAAAACCTGTGCAGTAGCTATGCAATATGTCAGGTGTTGAATATTTTATGTCGTTAATCCTCACATGCTTGCCTTCACCATCTTCCTGGTTTTGTAGATGAGAAAATTGAGGTTCAAGGGCGTTCCCAAGAGGTATCATCTGAAAAACACGGAGCCATGATTTGAACTTGGTGTCAATTAAAAGTCTTCAATGTACATGGCTCTGAAGGAATAGTGGCTCAAATGCGATAATGCTGCGCAGATGCAAGGTGCTCTAGATGTTACACAAAAAAAGCGAGAGGGAGAACAGGGTCTAATCACGGCATCAAAATATGGAAATAAAGCAGGATAAGGTAACCAGTGCTGTCACTGAGCCGTGCCACATCCCTAAGACAATAGCAAGTACCTGAGTGAAGTAGCAAGCAGAGTCCAATATGGTAAACCTAGTATTCTTTGAAGGGAAGGAAAGACTGAACAGTTCAGAGTTCGCAATTGCATTTGGTGTCTCAGGACAATGCTGATCAGCAGATAGAAGCTCGCTCTCCCAGCAGTGGAGGTGAGAATGGAGGTGGTGAGTTATTCTGGGTAAGTGAGGGGGCCCAAATGAGCAGCTACATCTGGCTAGCTGGAGTTCATTCAAAAATTGCAGCTGGAAACTACTTCTGGCTGGCTTTTAAAACCCGAAGTGCAGGGTCAAATGTCTCATGGAAATTTCATATCCAGAACCCATACATGGGAGGGAGAGGACAGTAAAACTGCTGGGTAGAGTGAGAGCAGAGTGAAGACCGGTAACAAGAAATCAGCTTTTATGACTTCTGCAGTTGGGGTTCTGTTCTAGAATACCAGAGCCTCCAGAGAGAGGGTCTTGGAAAACCAGGGCCAAGCACATTGTAGTCTGAAGGCACCAGGTTCTCTCAAATAGCCCAAGCTCTTCCTGTTTCTGACTACCCTCCAGGATTCCTCACCTCACCAGGTCCCAACCTGAAGAATCTTGCTTCCTGTTCCATGACAGTGGCCAGATCTGTATTAACGGTAACCTGATGCCCCTGTCATAGACTGTGCCTCCACTCAGCAATTGCCATTGTGCCACCTACAATTAAAACAGCCCCATGGTTGAGAGTAAGCACTGTGGGATCAGGATAGGATTCTTGTTTCTGCAGTAATACCAACCTGCTGGAACCCTAATCAGGTTATTTTCCCTCCCAAAGCTTCCATGTATTCAACTGTAGAATCAGAGTAGTAAGAGTTCTGTCCTCCCAGAGATACTAAAAAGGGGATGGTGATAATTCATTTAAATCTTTTAGCATATAACCAAGCAAATAGCACAGATAGTTAAGTTGCAACTTGTTATTTTAGAGTACAATTATGATTCAATTACTCTCTATGAATAACCTATGAATATTCACTATCTCCTTCCAGATCTGAATTTAAACTCTTTCTGGAATGCTGTCCTGTTTTTTCTTGCACCAAGCCCCGCCCAGTTGCTATTTCATGCTTTGGGCCTTTGGGCCTGATACTATTCACTGATACTATGTGGACTTGAGTCCATCAGCTGAGGCTCTGTCATGCCTATCACTCATGATCACAGGGCCAAGCTAATGAAATAGCTACTCTCTCACACTTTGCTGCTCACCATGCATGAAGAAAGGGATGCCAGGAGAGCCCCACACCAGCACTTAAATGCTCAACTTGAAAGAACTACCTATAACTCTTGCCATTACTCCTTAGCCAGAACCAGTTACATACCCTGCTCTGCAACACAAGGAGGCAACAAGTGTTCCGTACTGTATCCCTTCTCACCCCTTCAAGGGGATGACAGCAAGATATTGATGGGAAAGATCAGTGACCATCACATATTGGAAAGCAAGGACCTTCTACACCATCCACTACAGCTGCCCAGTGGTGTTCCTCATACACAGCCAATGCGATGAAGAACTCTTTGCATAAATAACTGAATGAATGAATGCATTTGTGCACAGTTGTATTCTCTCTTCAAGTCAATATCATGCCTATTTTTAGATTAAAAATCATGACCTTCTGTGTGGTCTGTGAAAATGGAGTGAAGACCACAGGTAAACACAAATACCTGTTCGTGAGCAGTAGGGTGGGAAAGTGAAATGACTATGATGCATCTAAACGTGGGGTGGTTCCTTCAAAAGGCATATGCTAGGAGCATCTAATGGAGACTTGAAAACAGTAAATAGGTACTAAAGAGGACAGGGAGATAGCTCCGTGGCACAAGGACCTGCCTGGCAAGTGCAAGGTCATGAGTTCGAATCCTGATCCCAAAAATAATTAATTAATTAAAGAGAAGACAGAAGTAAAATATTCTTATATAAATTTATAGATATAAATAAAGATTCCATAATTTAGCACAGATGAGATTTAGAGTTAATCCTTTAAGACACAAAAGTTTTTAATTTCAAATTGTCCCTGAGAAGGAGCCAGGGGTAGAGTTCAGCAGCACAGTGCCTGCCTGGCAAGCAAAAGGTCCTGAGTTTGAGTTCAGGCACCAAAACAAGCTTTGAAAAATTGTTTCCAGGTTTTGGTTAACTGAAAAACAATAATTATGTATATATTATAGGGCAAGATTGATGTTTTGATAGTTGTCTACATTGTGAAATGATCAAATTGCAGTAGTTAGTATATCTATCACCTCGAATATTTGGTGGTAAGAATATTTAGAATCCTCTCTTGTAGCTACTGGGTAATATACAATATATTATTAGTAATAGTATTACTATTAGTATTAGTGTTTAACTCTTGTCATCTTGCTGTGCAATTAAACACTGGAGTATATTCCTACCTACCTATAACTTGGCATATATTGAACAATGATTCCCTTTTCTCATCAACACCTCCCCATCCCCTACACCCCACCTCTGTTAACTACCATTCCTAACTTCTGCTTTTAGGAGTTCAACTGTTTTTACTTTACACATATAAGCTTATAATTCTTATCATGCAGTATTTCCCTCTCTGTGCCTGGCTTATTTCATTTAGTATAATGTCCTCTAGGTTTATCTCTGCTATTACAGAATTTCATGCTTTTTAAGGCTGCATAATGTTCCATTTTGTTATTATACGACGTTATTTAAAATCCACTTGTTGTGAATTAAAGCATTTGCAAACAGGCGCAGGGGCTGTGGATTCAATCTCCAGGACCTGCTTTGCCTGCCCCAGCACCAGGGAGTGCTGAGACAGCAATTAAAACTGGGCATGGTGGAACGCACCTATAGTTCCAGATCTTGGGTGGCTGTAAACAGGTGGATCACTACAAGTCTGATCTAGTAATGAGACACTGAACACCCTGTAGACACTTCCCTAAAATACAAAATATATATATATATATATATATATATATATATATATATATTGAATATTTGTAGATTTTTATGCTTCTATATGAATTTTTAAGTTGTCCTCTATTTCTGTGAAGAAAAACATTCAATGTTTAATGGTGATAGCATTGAATCTATAGATCAGTTTAGGGAGTATGGACATTTTAAAAATCATAACTCCTTTAATCAATAAACATAAGATATCTTACCATTTGCTTACATCACCTTAAGCATATTTTATAGTGTTTTATAGTTTCTCAGTATATCGGATATGATCAAAAAATACAATGAATAGCCAGGAATGGTGGCACATGCCTATAATTCCAGTGCTTGGGAGGCCAAGACAGGAGGATCAGTGCAAGTTACAGACCAGTCTGGGCTACAAAAGTAAGCTCAAGGCCAGCCTGAACTGAAAAGCAAGACCTTGTCTCAAAAAGACAAAAAATAAATAAAATCATAAAAAATCCAATGAATGTTAGCCATTCCTAACAAAAATTATTACAATGAAAGACAACTTGCTACAAATCTCCCTCACTTTGAGCACACATTTCCATTATTCTTGCCTGGCACAAAGTCCTCTCCCTCGAGTGTCTTTGCTTACACTTTCGAGGCTGCTCAGATCCCCTGAATCAGTTCAAGGCATTTGCCATTCCTGGTTGTGTTGACTTTGGGGAAGAGCACGGTGTTAGGTCCAGTGAATAAGGGGATAAGAACACATGGTAATATTTTTACTTGACAAAAGTTGATGCAAATATTTTTCATCAATTCAGGACGTGGAAGAAGGCACAAAAATGTACTTAAAAAAGAGGACTTCCAGAACTGCTTCAGACAGCACCAAGAATAAGAGTGTTCAAAGCACAATGAGTGTTTTGATCATTTTTACCTTGAATACTTTATTATTTTTAGTTTAGACATTTACTGTTTCTTTTGATCACACCATGTACAGATTTTCCACTGCCTTGGGTAACTGTCCCCCTAAGTGGTTTTGTTATACTATTTAAATAGCAGTGTTTTCTTAATTGCTATTTCCGACAGATCATTTTATTCAATAGAAATGTTACTTATTTTCATAAATTGATTTTGTATCTCCACTTTTTTCAGATTTATTCATCAGTTCCAACAGAATTTTGTTGGAATCTTTAAATCTTTCTACATGTAAGAGCATGTCATCATCAAATAGATTATTTTACTTTACCCTTTCCTATCAATATCTTTTATTTATTTCTCTTGCTTAACCACACTGGCAATACAACTAATAGCACCAACAAACAAAGGATAATAAGAGACTACTGTAAATAATGATATGCTAGCAAAGTGGTTAACTTACAAGAAATTTCTACCCAAAATAAATCAGGAAGATCCTAGAAATCCAAACACAGCAGTAGTGAGTAAAGAGACTGAGGCAACACAATTACAAACCTCCTTATAAACCAAAGCCCAAGACTAAAGGGTTCTATGGCTGAATTCTACCAAACTTTTAAAGAACTAAAACCAATTCCTCTCAAACTTTTCCCAAAAAATTTAAAAGAAAGAAATACTTGCAAACTAATATTACAAAATCAGCTTCCCTCTAATAACCAAAGCCAGACACAGAACCTACAAGAAAAGAAAACTGTGGGCCATTCTCACTGATAAATATAGACACAGTAATACTCAACAAAATACTAACAATTGTATTCAACAGAACATTAAGTAGATCATTCACCACATCAGGCAGGATTTATCCCTAGCTTGCAAGGTTGATTCAATATTTGCAAATCAATAAATGGCATTGTCCTTAGTGACAGAAGAAAGGACAAAAACCACAAGATCATCTCAATAGATGCAGAGAAAATTATTATAAAAGAAATGCTCTACAACACAACATGGACCATGTATGACAGGCTTACAGCTAAATAATGTTATATTCTACAGGGAAAAGTTGAAAACGTTTGCATGTGCTAGTTACATAATCATTTCCTAGGGTGGGCTTTCAAATGTGTTTCTTGACTAAATTTTTTTTATTCTTTATATTCTTTTCCTTTCTCATACATATGGGCTACATATGCTACCTACATTGTTTCTTAAAGCCTGTAACATGGATTTTTTTTTCCTCCAATAGTAATAGTCAATGCAGAGTAACAAAATGTTATTTTTTCAAAATTATTATTTAATTTTTCACTAAATCAAAACTATTCATTAATTATCATACTTCATATTCAAACACAAAGTATTTTTGCAGTGTGAAACCTTTTTTCAGTGCTGGGGATATAACTCAACAGCACAGCGCCAGCTGGACAAGCTCAAGGACCTGAGTTCAATTCCTAAATTCAAAAAAAAAAAAAAAGACATTTTTTCAGTATGAAAAAACATTATTCTTACAATGGTTTTCAGGGTCCTGAATCTGTCATCCTTGTGTTAAATCATGGACAAGCATTGCAAAAGAGAGAGCTTGTAAGACTTTGCTACAAAAGGTCTCTTAAATAGTTATTTGACAAAAAGACAAAAAAAATGCTTCATATTTGGGAACATGTGTTTATGGGTACAGCTTTAATTAGGTCAAATAAGAAAAGGGGGTGAGGTTTAACACACACCTCTGGATTCTTTCCTTCATCTTTCTCTCCATATTTTCCCCAGGCTTAGCATCACTCCATTCCAAAATGAGATGCCCAAATCAATGATCCAAATTTTTGACACAACTGAACCATGCAGAAGTTCCACTGAAATATGTCTGTACCTTCTCGCTTTTACTAAGACCCTAATATTGCTCTTAAAAAAGTGGTCTTAATAAAATTCCCATTGGTGTTTTGGAAAAGCTTGGAGAGAATATAAAGATTTGCCACAGGCCCTAGAGCTGTAATTTATGTTTTAGTCTGCCTCCACATGGCTAAAGACAAGAGAGATGGTGGCATGGTAGCTGAGAAAATGAAGTTCTAGTGCAGCCAGAGGTCCAGGTGGCCCTAGCAGCAGACTTCTGCTTCTCTTGTGCCCCTGGGTCCTACACTATAGCCTGTCAGTGGTTCTTGCAACAAACAATGAATAATCTCATACAGGTCTAATCATCATCACATATGCTTATACAGCTTCATGAACAGATCAGTTTGAGAAAACCAAGTGATCCAGCATCAGCCAAGTCTTGATGCTCCATTGTGCTGTTTATCAGTGCTGCCTGCCCCACATCCTTCTTGGCGGACTCATTCATTCATTCATCCACTCTTTCATCATTAGTTAAATGTTTACTGAGCACCTCCTGACACTCTTCTGGTAGTAAAGAGACAAAAATCTTCTCATAAGGGAGTTTGGATGTTCGTGTCTAAGAGAAATGATCAAAGCAGGTGTGTAATGGGACAGGGTATATACAAAATGTTATTGAAGGGAGTTAGGAAGTGAGCATGCATGGAGCAAGGGGCTACTCTAGCTGAGATGGTGAGGTTCAAAAGATCTAAGAGAAGTGAAAGCTGCTGCTTCCTGCTATAGAAAAATCATTGGGGCCAAGGTGAGACAGTTATTTGACAGACGCAATAAGCAATGTTCAGAAAGGTTTAATCAGCAGCAGCAGCATCATCTAAATAATAATAATAAACTGAACAAAATAGTTTATTTCTGGGCCCAGGGAAAGTAGTGGAATCAAATTAATATTGCCATCCTTTAGGAATCCCAGGACGGCTACTGGCCCTCATCCCTCACCCGTACCCACCACACACCTCTATAGCCACATGTGCCGGCTTTGAATTCAGGGTCAAAGAATTTAATTCTGTTCAACTTCTATGGGCTCTCACTGCTAAATATTTAGAAAGAGGAAAATTGAAAAAACACAGTCTTTGGGCCCTGGGATATGCATTTGCATCAAGTAAGACCTTGTTGCCCCAGCTCACTACATGGTAACCAGTGCATCATGTGGACCCAGCCTTCGCCATAGGTGGTCAGATTACATTTGATAAGATGGGTTAAAGCAAAACAACATTTTTAAAGATGTTCAATCAAAATGGAGTTTTCCTTTAAGTAGCATATACCTTACTTATCTTAAAAATTCCCTTATCTAAAATACTGAAATAAGATGTAATTTTTAATGACTGTACACTTTGCATCTGATCCTTTACATATCCACACATATTTACATGCAAATGGATATGGATATGTCTCTACAATGCCACTTTCAAATAAAAATAAACA
>PVKN010041327.1:0-10567 GCA_004027915.1 Capromys pilorides
AAAGTACTGTACATGGTTCCAAAGTTAATCCTGAGGGGATTTGACCCTGGAAGATAAAAAGATGAATGATCTATTACACAGGTCTGGCCTCAACTTGCCCTTGATCACCCAGCAGAAAAGCTTAATTATAAGGCATAGAATACAGAGCTAGATTAGTATGATGAGCTGTAAGAGGCTTATACCAACAACCTCCAACATTGCCAGTTTTACCGGTAACCCACTGCAATTATGGAATGTTGGACTATGTATACAACTACTCCCTATTTGTACAAAGAGAAGAAATTTCTTTTTCTTTTTTCCCCCCCTACTAATATGGATTAGAAAATTTAACATGTCTATACCCTGTGCTCTGTATAACTACCATGAGGACAACAATATTCAATGTATCAATTATTATGAATGCAGTACTAACATGTTTTGAAACTATCATATTGTTATTTCTTATTAAAAATAAAAAAAAGCAAAAAACAAAGTTGTCATAGGATAATACACACTGTCTACAGGAAGTTCCCCAATTTTCAGACGTTTTATTCTCTCTCTAAATCAGGTATGTTTGCAAGTCCAGCCGTGTACACAAATTTATGATGTACAGTATTCTGCTTTGTGCTTCCTGGTAGTCCCTTCCACATCACCACTGCTTTTCCTTTTGCTTTGGGATATTCTTGGCTCAGTCAGGCCTACTGTATACAACACACTGTAAAGGAAGCACAAACCAGCACAACTGTGACAAAGTGCAGCAGACATGTGATTTGTTCACAGCCATTTGTTTGCATTTGTAATGCAAGGTCCGCTTGTATCTGTGAAAGTTTGCAATTCAAATGATTCTAAGTTGAGGATTTACTGCACAGAGATGAAAAGATTCAGGAATAAGAATCCCATGAATATTTGGAATACCCAGAAAACCAAAGGTCACACACCCTTCTTAAGTTGTTAATGAAGGGTAGGAATGGAGATGTAAGAAAATCAGTATTTCCGTACCAAGTACTCTCAAAACATTCTCTAAGGGGCTTTGGAAGCTCTTAAAATATAATTATAAATGAATGACATTGTAGCTGCTTAATATGGACAATGAATTGAGGTTGCCTGTCCCACTGACAAGAGAATTCAGACTTTGCTATGAAGAAAGAAACTAAAGCTTCATATTTACCTTCACTATTTTATATATTCTAAACCATACTCTGATAGAAGTCTTATTTTTTCTAAATATTTGCAGAATAATCCATATTTCTCATAGATCCAAAATGGCTATACTCTCCAATGTTTTGACCAGCTAGATCATTCAGATGACAGTGGCAGGGAGCTATGGACTCCCGAAAGAAGAAAACATTCTCTTCCCTGTGACTTTGACTGCTGCAACTAATCCTGGTGTAGGATTAGTTCCACTGGAAACGACATAAACCAGAAAAGATTATACACGAAAATATGGAATTCAATGATGCAATCAGGGGCTGGGGAGATAGTTCCGTGGCATAAGCGCTTGCCTGGCAAGTGCAAGGTTGTGAGTATGAACCCTGGTCCCACCAAAAAAAAAAAAAAGATGTAATCATCCAACAAAGGGCATGTTAAATTTATTATCAGTCATTGAAAACTTGTGCATAATGGTCATTAGTGAAAAGGAATGTGTGATACCTGTCTTTGGTTTCTAGCACAGTGCTCCTGAAAAGATTGAAGCTGATTGATGAGTATATTTCTTGTACATTAATTACACGACTTCTGGCTGAGGTGCACCTAGTCCATTTCAGGATGGAGGTGACCACTAGAAAAACCATTCCAACTTTCTGCCCTATTACATCAACTACTATGGAAGTGTAAGTGGCTAGAGACAGAATAATAATGTGCCATTCAATCAGGCATTATGTAATGAAATCTGCACTGAAACAAAACAAGTATTCTAGGCTCAGGATGTAGCTCAGTGGCACAGTGACTACTTGACAAACTGACAAATGCAACGTCCTAAGTTCAATGCTCAGTTTAAAAAAGAAAAAGGATAAGCCACTACAACCTAATGAGGTATATCTCAGGAATACAAAATAGGGCTTAGGACCAGCAATATAGCTCAGCAGACTGAGTGCCTGCTTAGGTAAGTGCAGGGACCTAGGTTAGATCCCTGGCGCCACATGCTTTGAGGGCCCCTGCCTCTGGGTGAGCTGAACCTGTGACTGAGACAGGATGTGGTGGCACACACCTATAATCCCAGTGCTGTGGAGGCTGAAAACAGGAGGATCACTACGAGTCTAAGCTGTGTAGTGAGACCCTGTATCAAATACATAAAGACAAAAACAAAAAAATAAAAACAAAAAAAAACAAAAACAAAAAAACAAGAGGGTTTAGAGAGCTTCTGAATTGATGACAGCTTTGGGTCAAAAGAATAGCATACCCCAACTCTAAGGAAACAGTCTCTTGTACTTGGCACATTCAGATCTTGTTTGATTTACCTCTGGCTCTTTATCTGTATCCTTATTTACTTGCATTTATTATTTTGGAGGCAGTATCTCATTGTATAGTCCAAGCTGGCCTTAAACTTGTGCTCTTTAGTACTGGGATTACAGGTGTGCATGACCACATTCAAGATTACATCTTTTAAATAAACAGCAACAGTAAGTTAAGCATTTTTCTAAGTTATGTGTCTCATTCCAGAAAATTATCAAACTTGAAGAAGAGGTTTTGTGAACCATCAACTTTGTAGACAAATCTGAAAAAAGTGCAGATATCTTGGAATCTGGTATTCTCAACTGGAGGCTACACTAAGCATAGCTTGGAAAGTGAGTGAAGCCTTGAGCCTGTGACTTCTAATGCTAATCCAGGTAGTTCATTATGGGTATCAAGTTGAATTGCACAATACTGATTTACTAAGACAAAAAATAGTATCTCTCAATAGGACATAAATATCTAAATTAAACGAGTGTGCCTATGGTACCACCTATTTGAGAAGTTGAGGCTAAGGCCAGGCTAAGCAACACAAGACCTGCCACAAAATTAAACTTTAAATCTAAAAATTTTAAAAATGTGAATTTAGAAGATAAGGGTATATAGCTCAGTGGTAAAACATATACCTAGTAAGCATGAAACCATGGGTTAAAAATCTCAGCACCAAAACATTATTTTTAAAAAATTAACTGATCAGAAAAATAAAGTCATGGAATGTAAACATCAAAAAGCACCTTAAATTATCTTTCTAGTACTTTTATAAATCAAAGAAAGAAGTAGATACTGGTGATGAGGAGAGCATTTACAAGTAGCCACCTAGAAATAATCTATACAGGAGGGTGGTAAAATAAAGGATGATGGCAGATTATGATGGTGTGTGATGGTGTGAGAAAGAAAACTAATGATACACTTATTAAATATAGAATAATCAAGTAGGTTGAAAGCAAGAGTCAATCTCTGTATAAAGTTTTAAGAGTTGTCATTCAGGAAACCCAAAGTTAGGACTTTCCTTTGCATATCTGAGGCTGCCCCCAGTGGCTTTGAAGCTGTCATCACGCCACAAAACAAATATATTGAATTACACTGTGAACGTTATGGGTACCACCATGAAAAGAAGAGAAAGAAGTTGAGAGGCTCATGAACATTCAAAGGCAAAAAAAAAAAAAAGATTGGCCAGAAGGCTAAGCTTTACCACAAACAGCGCCATGTACCATGTGAGGAAAATACAAATGAAGACTATTAAGATAAATAAAAAGAGAAACACCAAAGAAAAGAATGATGAAAAAGACTCCACAAGGAGAAGTACCTATCTGGTGGAAAGAAAGGGTCGGTCTTGTGCAAAAGTACTTTCCAACATGATTAAACAAAAACGAAAAGGCAGGAAAATGGGAAGTTCCTCTGCCGAAAGTTTGTGTCCAAGGATAAATAGAAGTATTAGAAGTTATTTGAAATAGAAAGAGAAAAAAGAAGGTATGGAAGAGGATGGTTACTAAATTCTGCTTTGTTGGGAGATGATTTTACAAGAAAATCACCTAAATACGAAAGATTCATTAGGCCAATGGGCTAACACTTTAAGAAAGCCCATGTAACATATCTTGACTGAAAGGCACCTTTTACTTGTCAATACTTGGTATGAAAAAGAATCCTTCACAGCCACCATATATATAATTTAAAGTGTTTTTTCCAAAGCAACAATGACTGAGGTGAACGTGAGTGAGTTGGGCCGTGTGACACAACGAGACAAGGTTATTTGGGGTAAATATGCCCAGGTAACCAACAATCCTGAAAATGATGGATGCATCAATACAGTCTTACAAGTTTGACAGATGTTTCTTTTCTTATTTTTGCAGGACCGGGGTTCGAACTTAGGATCTTGCACTTGCCAGGCAGGCACTTGTGCCACAGAGCTGTCTACCTGGCCCCAGATGTTTCATGTAACAACTTCTTACACTTATTGAAGACTGCAGACCAATCAGGAAAATCATAACTTGAATACTATTGAACAACTCTCATGACTACATCAAGAAAATTATTTATTAAACTGTAAAAACATTAAAAAAAGCTGTCATTCATATCAAGTAAGTATAATGATGAGTTTCTCTGGTTCTCAAGTCACTATGATCAGTAGAACCACTGCAAAATGGAAAGAACCCACATGACTGGTTAATAAATTATATTTTCCTCAATTTAAAAAGTTAAAAATTTACTTAGTTTCTAATGTTTTAATCTATACAAGATTTTAAGGCCAGATTCCAGGAATGACTATATTTAATTTATAGAGTAGAAAACATTTTAAAGATCATTTAACTCTTTACAGCATGATCACTAAGCAGTCTGGTGACATGCACAATACTAACACAACTGCTAAGTAGCAGCAAAAGCAGGCAGCCTCACTCTCTGTGCAACTTCTGCCCATTATCAGTAAGTGTCACTTGTGGTGATACAATAAAACTATAAATCTGTGGAGCTATTTTATAATTATAAATTGTCTTCACCTAAAATACTTGTTATTCCTTACATCTCTATTAGGTAAGTAGAGTTTATCCAATTTTCCAGTCACAGATTTTCATGACATCCTTACTAGTTAGAATTACTTTTACTTGAAAGGAAAAAAGTCTGACTCAAAGCAGCATAAAAAGTATGAAAGGTAGGCTGGTGATAGTTCAGCAGACTAGGCAAGTGCAGGGACTAGGGCTTGATCCCTAGCACCACATGCTGCAATGGCCCTGCCCCCGGGTATGCCCAGCACCAGAGAGACTGAAACACAGTGATCACTACAATTTATTAACCAGTCATGTGGGTGGTTTCCATTTTGCAGTGATTCTACTGATCACAGTGATTTGAGAGCCAGAGAAACTCATCATTATACTTGATATGAATGAAAACTCTTTTTTTAATGTTTTCACAATTTAATAAATAATTTTATTGATGTAGTCATGAGAGTTGTTCAATAGTATTCAACTTATGATTTTCCTGATTGGTCTGTAGTCCTCAATAAGTGTAAGAAGCTGTTACATGAAACATCTGGGGCCAGGTAGATAGCTCTGTGGCACAAGCTGCATAGGGAGACCCTGTACCAAATACATGAATGAATAAATGAATGAACGAATGAATGCAAGAAAGGTTTCTCACATAAGACGAAACTAAGAGAAATGGCAAGTTACAGGATTGGTGAGTTTAGTGGCTCAACAATATCGCCAACAACTCACTTACCACTATCTTCAGTCTAAAAATAGCTACTTGGTGCCCTCCCGCCCATCCTCATGTGGTCTTGGTTAGAGGATTCTTACTGAGATTCAACAATGTCTAGAAAAGAAGAGCAAACTGTCTCTTCAGGTGAATTTCCTTCAGGAAAAAAGAAACCTTTTCCAGAAAGCCAAAACCCAATTTCGAGAAATAAATTTCCCATCAGGTCTCCCTGTCAGAAGCTATCACAGATCTATGTAAAACATCATTTAGCTGTGGGTTGAGGGTATATACACTGTGCTTAGGATGCACAAGGTCTTAGTTTTGATTCCTAGTACCAATAAAGGGAAAACCAATCAGCCGTAGCACAGCTCCATAGCTGACTGTTAAGCCTATCAATACCAACTCTCCAAAGGTGAAGACGCAACCTAGGATCTGCTACTCTGAAGTGTAAAACCATGAAGGAAAGGGAAAATGTAAGAATAACAATTCCATTAACAGAAGAAACTAAACGCCCACACCTTTCCCTCTCATTATACTTATTCCCACACCCCTTCAAAGGCTGAATAAGTGAGTATGTTTAGTGGCTTAGTTACTTTCTTGTTGCAGAGACACACTATCCTATGCCCCACAACTTTAAAAGAAGAAAAATAATATTCAGGCTCATGCTATAGCTGATGGTCACTGGGGTCAAGGCAGAAAACAGTACTGTTCCCATAAGTCAAATCACTTTCCAAGAGGTTCTTGGGCAGCATCTCAAGCTAAACCATAACATCTATACACATACAATTATTTACATATGCAAAAACATATTAATCAGACCAAGATGAAAGTCACTGTGAGGTGATTTTCAGGGGGACATTAGGTAGTAAATGAACCTAAAGGCTTCCCTACAAGTTATCAGACTGCTTCAGTTAGTGAGCACACTGTAAACAAAGTATGCAAAGAAAAGTAAAACTGTTAGATACTTATATACAAGAATGAAGAAAATGATACACAGTCTTCCTTGTTAGTATTTTTCTGGGCTGTGAAATTTTTTCATTTTCACCCCTCTTTAGCGACTTCAAGAGGTGTTACTTTATATCACCTAAGCCTCCACTCCACCCATTCTGGTCAGGCTGCTAAGGATCTGGCTCAGAGGAAGCCACGTTTTAAGAACAGTCTGCAACAGAACTGCTGTGCTGTGCTGATGCTAGAGAACATTTGTCCTCAATTGTTAAATGTGGGGCTTGGAGGCAGTATGAATTAAGCTCATTAGGACAATTCTGCAATAAACTTCTCTGGGTACTGTAAGCCACTGGATAGGGAACAGGAATAAGGAGAGGTTGCCCTATAAAGAATCCTTACTGTTCAACAAGTCCTGGTATTTTTGTATATTATTTCCCACAGTCTTTTATTTTCCAAGTATAGGAATCATGCATTACTACTGCTGGACTTCTTTAATGGGACCATGTAACCCAGTCCTTTAAGACATTTTGAATTAAGTTTCAAACTTTGAAAGTGCAAGGATTTAAAGTTGAAGCTAGGGCTGGCGAGATGGCTCAGTAGTCTAAAGAGCTTGCTTAGCAAAGCTCAGGCAACCACAAGGACCGCGGTTCAATCCCCGGCACCACATGCTGCGCCAGCTCCACCCCCAGGGCAGGCTGAGCTGGTCATAAAAAACAAAATAAAATAAAACAAATTAAAAAAACACAAATAAAAAAAAAAGTTGAAGTCTGTATCTTGATTTAAAACATTAAAATGAAAAAACAATTTAATATTAATATAATAATATTTACTGAATACTTACTATGTATAGGCACTGTTTTGCTACAGATAGGCAGAGCTGTATAAACATTACTGACTAGCAATTAGGTGTATTATCATAAAAAGCTTACATCAAAAATGAAAATTGAAGGTCACAAAAAGATAATAATAAGCTCCAAGACTGTAGTACTAGCAAGTGGGTGACCTATTAGACTCCTATAAGATATCTGTGGTCACATCCCCTGCCCTACAAGTGTATTTTATGAAGCAAAATTGCAATAGAAGACAGAAATATAAAAAGGGACAGGCTAAAGAATTATTTGAGCCCTAACTGTAGTTCACAATCATACTTTCATTAATGTCCTCCTGGAAAAAGCCTTTTAGATTTTTTTTCCCCTTGGGGCTGTGAGATAGCTCAGCGGTCTAAGTGCCTGCCTGGCAGGTACAGGGACTGGGTTCAATGCCTGGTACCACATGCCCTGTTGGCCCTGTGCTATGTTTGCCACTGAAACTGGGCATGGTGGCACAAATCTGTAATCCGAGCACTGGGGAGGCAGAGACAGGAGAAGCACTAGGAGTCTGAGCTATGTAGTGACACCCTGTACCAAATAATAAATAAAATAATAAATAAAAAATTTTAAAATTCCCTTATCTGTTCCCCATTCCCAATGAAATCTTGATATCAAAGATAAACTTGTAGATCTGTTTACAGGCCATAAACTACTATAGTGTCTAAGTGCTTTGTTCCCTATGAGAAAATTTTCACCACCTTACAAACAAAAATGCTTTAACTCTGGCTCTGGTTAAACTGCTTTCTCATTATTTCAATCAGCAGACTAAAACATACAGGGGGTGGTATGCAGGTCACTTTCAGCAGCTTCCTCCAGTTCCTTTAAGGATTATTAGGATGGAAAACATAAAACTACAGAAGTGTTTAACTTAATGAACAGGGAATTAATTTACAGTATTGTCCTATGTAAGAATAAGATCAGGAGAATATGAAATGTTTGTTTTACTCATGTTACATTTATAGTTAGGAATCTCTAGAGTGTAGATTCTCAAATGTTTTGATATAATGACTCTACTTTCTTTTGAACTTCATTGAAGATCCCATAGCCTTAAAAAAAAAAAATTTTTTTTTGATACAGGGTCTCACTACAAAGCTTGGACTTGCTAGGATTACAGACTTGCCATCACGTCTGGGGACCAGGGTTCAGCACAGCATAGGTACCAGGGACCAAACTTGGGACCCTGTGTGCTAGGCAGGTGCTTAGCCCACTGATCTATCTCACAGCCTATCATCTCACCAATTTTTATATTGATTATAACTTGATATTCACCATATCTAAAATCAAAACTGACACTTAAAAATTTTATATCTAAGATTTAAGATGACAGATCATGCTACACCAAGGTCTCCTTAAAAAAAAAAATCTCTTCAATATATAATGGAAGAATCAGATTCTCACGTCAGTTGCTATATTTAAACTTCTGCAGTACTACACATTAGGTAACCTTGGAAACCCCACTGTATACAAGTGAAACACAAGTAAGGTCTTACAGTCTTGACATTTTGTACTCAAACCTTTAAAAAAAAAACAAATCTTTGATGAATGTGTAAATTATTAAAATTTAAAGTTTTATGTAACAATGATGTAGCGTGCATACATTTTGTACCATACTCTGCCAAATCTCACTAAAAATGACAGCAATTTTTAAAATGGTATAAAGCTACAAGAGACTGAAAAGGGGGGATAGATTAAAGACAACAATTTAATTGTTAGGGCTTAGGGGCATAATGTACCCTTAAAGTCCTGGGTTCAATCCCTAGCAATAACACTTCCACCAAACAAAAAGCCATATAAAAAATACATGTAAAATGTACTCCAAGCTAAGAAACTCCTATTTAGGCCTTAGGTTAATGAAAAACAAGTAACTCTTCAGAATCAACAAAGGGTTCCAGAATGAGGAACACTAGATAATTTTGAAAACAGAGATAAAAGTAAAGATAAAAATAACAGAACTGGCTGAAAGGCTAATAAAGAAATAAACAGGTAAGCCTCACTGATTTGGTGTTTATCTTCACAGCTACAAGATCCAAAGGAGACAATATTATTATCCATCCCATGCAGAGAAGTTTTATAAAGTGGACACTGCTGAGGCAAGCCAGCTCTTTGCTCTACTTTATGTACCAGTTATAGAGCTAGCTCCTTTCTCAAGTTCTTTTTTCTGGCTTGCTGTCAGAACCTTTAGTTTCAACTGAGTGTTTTCTGGGTGTTCAAGGAGGACAGACCTAGTTAGACTCTGGTGCTAGGCTTTGCCTATTTTGCGAAATCAGCAGATCTTATGAAGATCACAATAAACTTAACATTTGAGCTTGGGGCTCGGTTGGCTCTTACTGGTGTACCTTTAGAGGTGGACATTCAAGGAACATTAGATATTTGAGGAAATGCTCCGTATGTGAGAGAGATCCAATTAAAAGGGGGAAAAATAACTTGAAGGAAGCAGAGATTATTCAAAAAGAAGGCAAAACTTCAAGAAACTATCGGTAGTATCCCCAGAGAGGTAAGAGAATATACTATGCCAAAACCCGAAAATATTATGTCATAAAAGAATACGTGTAGAAAAAGGCTAACAAAAATTTAAAATACAAATGACAATCTCACTTAAAAGAGCTGGAAGACTGGGGCCAAGGAGATGCTCAGTAGAATAAGTGCTTGTCTGGCAAGCTTAAGGTCCTACCTGAGTTCAATCCTTGGTTCAGCAAAAATAAATAAATAAATAAATAAGCAAGCAAGCAAGCAAGCAAGCAAGCTGGAAGATGAAGTGAGAAAATTTCTTCAGAAAGCAAACCAAGTGACTGGAAAGGGCAAAAAAAAAAGATTTGGAAGATAATGCGAGAGGTCCCATAATTAACAAGAGGAGTTCCCAGGGGTCAGAAAAGAAACATGAAGAGAGAGAACAAAAGAATTCAAGTTAATTTCCTAGAACATGAATTTTATTTATTTATTTTTTTTTAAATTTTATTTATTTATTTATTTGTTTGCTTGTTGTGTTTGTTTGTTTCTTTATTTATTCATTTTGTGGCTGGCTCAGCCTGCCCTGGTGGTGGCGCTGGCGCAGCATGTGATGCCGGGGATCGAACTGCAGTCCCCGCAGTTGCCTGAGCCCTCCTAAGCAGGCGCTTTAGACCACTGAACCATCTCGC
>PVKN010041328.1:0-10572 GCA_004027915.1 Capromys pilorides
ACACACCCCCATGTGCATACACATATGTGTAATATGTCTTCTAGGAGGAGATGGTAATGGCAGTGAAAAGATGTAGATATATAATAGTAGTACAACAGTACAGCATCTCTAATGGTGATAACCTCCCACCCCCACAACTGATATAGAAGTAAAAAGCAGCCTTAAATGAAAGATTATGAAATAGGCAGGCAGAAAAATATAATTTATCTGTCAGACGGCTACTACTTATTTAAATTCTGAGTCCTGGGTCCTTCAAATCACAGTAAATCACTTGTCAGTCTCAATGTAGAGAAAATATTTCTCTTTTGGTGTCTTCAAGTATTCAAACTGCTATGCTATAGCAGTGGACAGACTTTTCCATTACAAAAAGGAGAGACACATTTACTTCTGACTCTTCCTGTCATGTAGTTTTACCTCACTTCAGTTGTCTAAGGGAGTGGCAATTTAATCTTAATTATATTTCATTCATTAAACTTGGAATGCTTTTGCCTGACCTGGAGGAAAATTTGTGCTCCAGGTAAAATGACTTTAAGCAGTTTTAGGAAGATCTTATTATTGGGCATTACCTGAAATTTATCTGCCTCAAGCTGTGGACAGAAAGAGGGACTGACAGGTGTAGCAGTCACATGACAAGTGGGTGTGAGAGGCTGATTTAGAATCCTCAGAAGCACTTCTCAATGTAGGTCACATTCACCTACTCATAGTGGCTAAAAGGTGCATCAGTACGGCAATGAGTGAAGCAACTTCATTTTTAATTGCTTGCTGTACAGAATGATCCTGGGGAGAAAAGAACCCAAAATGGGAGGAGGGAGTAAAAAGATGGTTTACTAATTGATTTCTCCTATTATCTGAATCTTTTCTATTCTAGAAGGATGAAGAAATGAATAGCTTAATACCAAATGAGAAGTTAGCAAAAGAAACAACACAAAGACTTGTATGAATGTTCTCTGTGCATCGCTGTTAAGTTTTTTAAAGAACTGCTGCTAATATGGAATGGCCAGGCTGCCCTCTCAGGCATAAATGATTGCTGAAATCAGCTGATTATTAATTGTTACAAAATGGCTCCTCTTCCCCACCACCTCTAAACTTTGTTAGACATGCTGTGCTGTTTTTCTTCTTTTCAGTTATGATAGAAAGGGACAGGGTTACTGGCCTTATGGCAAGAAATGATAATGCACTGCTTGGGAAGACAAAATAAGGATGGAGACTGCTCCGTCAGATTTGTCAGCACCCATCAGCCTCACAAAGGACACCCAAATTACTTTCCTGAGGTTGCTTCTGACCAGAATTCACCTCTAATCATTGGAAGAAATGGATAAAAAGAATTTCTTTCCAAAGGTCATGAATTCCAGGAAATAGGGGTGATGTGTGAGAAAACTAGGAGGGCTGGGGCTCTAAGAGTTGTTGCCCTCCAGTGGGGGCTGTATCTGCTTAGGTGCGGATTGAATTTCCCTTTACGTGTGCATGCAGGAGCTGTAAGGGTGCCCCATCACTACTCAGTTCAGCAACTGTTCATGCAATGAATGCCTTAGCTGTTGCACTGTGCTAGTGTGGCGAGGTGTTCACAGAAGGACAAAACACAGAAGTAAGACTTCTCAGCATTCGGAGCACTGCAAGAGCCCAAGCCTATGGTTATAGATTTTAGGTAGTTAGTGGAGCCTTATGGAAATAACAGCGCATGACTGATGGGTGTGGTGCATCCCATGTAAATAGCATGAGCTGTGCCAGGGACTTGGAACACCATGATGCCTGCGTACAGAAACAAGCAATATGACGAGCCAGCTTTCTGCTCTTGCTATTCTCTGCAGTAAGACCTCTGACTTTCCCTTTTATAAGACTTCTAACACTTCTAATTACACAATCAGTGTCTTTGCAGTGAGATTGCTAATTTAATAAGCCCTCCTGGTTACTGGTATATGTGGGAACTAGGGTTAAGAATCTAACACGAGTTCACATTCGTAAGTCCAAAGAATTAAAAGGCATAATTGAAATGTGTAATGAATTGATTCTATTCTTCAACCTTTGCAAATGTATCTCTATAACGACTTTGAAAGCCAAGTTCCAATGAATAATTCTGGGAGAACTTGAATTTCAGGCTTGAATGTGATGGCACTGGATTTCAGGACTTGTTTTACCTCTCCTTTCCCACAGGCAGTTTCTGTCATGGGAGAGGCCTCATTGTACATGTTGGTGGGTGCTGCAAACCAACCCTCAAGGCTCATCTGGCCAACATGCTACCTTTGTCCTCTCCTTGGGCTGAATTGTCTCAGATAAATGCAATCTTTTCTCAGAGGTCAGACTTAGAGACAGGGTCTATAAGTCCTTGAAGCTGACTTAGCCACTGAGCAAGAGTCTAGTGCCCTGAGTACTCAACAGAATTTGGATAAGTTTTAGGCAGGAGGAGAAAAAATGGGATGTATTAGAGAGATCCTATTGGAAAAAGCATGGCTATAAGAAGGCTAGAGCAGGCATCCAAGACATTGTGACCAGGACAAGGCTGTCTAATAGAGACTAACTAAGGGCAAAAGTATATTCTGCTGCCATAATTTCAGTATGGCCTAATGCAGTCTTAAGAGTTTCCTTTCTAATACATAATTAGGAAAGGAAAAAAAAAATACCAGTTAACACTACCTCAGTTCTGGCCATTTTAATTCATTTTCCCCATAGTTAAAATAGTTCCTATTGGGTATACAGAACGTCCTCCTCTTTGGTCACTTATTTCTCCTCCAAAGATGGCATCCAGGCATCCATGGCAGGCAACAGGGACCTCAGGTCTGCATGCATGTCCTCTATTAGCTCTATGGTCTTTGCCTGCACATGCAGAGAGAGAGGTCTTTGTACATCCATGGCCTGCTTGTCCTGGTAACACTACTATGACAATCTCAGGTGAAAGATCTCATGAGTGATTTCCCCTCAACTTGCTTGAACACAGTGCTCCTATAGCTGACTCCACAAGGGCTTATCCAGTCTTGTCACCTGTTGAGGCACAATAGCCTGTGGAGACCATGTGACTAGTGGCCAGAGAAGTGCAAATGTCACTCTCCTGTGAGCCTGCCACTAGCACCAGTAGTTACAGTGCCCTTCTCCAGTGGGGCTTGGAAAAATTCCAGACTAAAGAAGTTTAGGGAACTAAGGATGTATTAAGAATCCCCCCATTGGGTGTGGTGGCACATGCCTGTAATCTCAGCATTGGAGAAGCTCAGGCAGGAGGATCAGTGTGAGCTCAAGGTCAGGCGAGGCTACAAAATGAATTCAGTGTCAGCCTAAACTGCGTAGTGAAACTTTCTCAAAAAGATGGAAAAAGAAAACAAAAAATCCCCTCCTGCTGACCAGCTCAGGTCATGGCTGTCCTTATAGGGCATTGTTTTTCGGAGTTCTAGACAGAACTCTGGAGGTGGAGGAAAGGGCTGTGCCAAGTGATGGAGACACCATCTGGGTGATGAACAGAGAAAGGCAACAAATCTCCCAAGAGCCTTCAGGAAGTACCAGCTCTATTGCATTGACTTTACACCAGGGAAGCTGCATTTGGATTTTCTGCTCCATGAACTCTGGAGCAGAAAGCTTGCTTTATGGTGCTATTTCTTCCTCAAACTCCATGGCTAAAGCATCACTCCTCGGTCAGGGAAAGCTTTGAATATATTCCTTTGGCTGTGCCACCTTCACTATTATCTTTCTTTTTTTATAGCCACCTTGGCAGGAAGGAGAGAGCCTTTCCACCTTACTGTCTTCTAAAGATTTCCTTTCCATGGCCTTGTTCTCCCTCTTTTTTTTTGCCATAACTTTTCTTCCTTTATTTTTTTATAGTAAATGTTTATTTTTAAAAATGTATTACAGTAAGAGCCTCATGGCCTTCAATTCCCCTCCAAATCCTCCCCCTTGCTTGGAACACACTAGCCCATCTTTCTCAGCAATATATCTTTTATGTTATATTCTCTAACTTAAATATTCACTGCATCTTTCGATTAATCTTTGAATATAGATGCTTGTTCTCCCTCTTGAGGTGGCATTCATATGCCCACTTTCCCTAAAGCTATAATGGCAGACAAGACAGAGAAGCAGAGGAGGAAGGAGGGAGAGAGGGTGAGAAATGGGGTTGCAATTCACATGTCAATTAAGAAGCATTTGAAAAATATAAAGAGCACAGGTCATATGTTCTGCATTAGGTGCTGGGTCCCAGAAGAGCTGACTCTGTTACTAACTTGTATACTGATGTGTTCTCTCAATAAAGGGCTGAGATGCATTAGGCTTCTGCTAGTAGAGAGATGGACTTTTTGAAGCTGGTTATGAGCAGCAGGGAGGGACTCCTGAGCCATGTTGCTGGAGGGAGGAGATAGACAATAGATGCTAAAAGACTTGGCTGCTCTCTAGGATAGCTGCACTCCTTTGGGCTAACATAAGGAAATCTATCTGTGCATGTGTGTGTGCATATGTATTACTAATTCATTTCAGGAAACATCACTGTTGTTGATGCAATGAATGTTCGACAGAGCGGTGGAAAGAACAGAAATTGATTCTCTGCCAGTTTAAGGGCCAGAAATTCAAATACAGCTTCACTAGTCTAAAGTCGATGCAATAGAGCTGGCACTTCCTGAAGGCTCTTGGGAGATTTGTTGCCTTTCTCCATTCATCACCCAGATGCTGGCTCCATCGCTTGGCACAGCCCTTTCTTCCATCTCCAAATTCAGCAAATCTTTTAAATCTTCTATCTTTCTTTGGTTTCCTTTCCAACATTGTTCTCTCTCTCTCTCTCTCTCTCTCTCTCTCTCTCTCTCTCTCTCTCTTGAAAAATTATGACCACACAGAATTTCTTTTGCCATACAAGCTAGCACATGACATATTTCAAGGGTTTCAAATCTGGACATTTTTGAGGGTCATTACTCAGCCTCCCCATAGGACACCAGAAGGAGGCCTACGTTGCCTACTCTCAATAACAAAAAGGAAATCCAAGCTGCTACCCAGGTTTCCAATGGCTTTCCCATTTCTGCTTTCATAACATTTTTGTGTTAATGAATTGGATTTTCATTCTTCCTGCCTGGTTTCCTTCTTCTCTCCAGCTTATCTCTAATTTAATTTCCCCATCCCTTGTTGGGGTTTTTCTGAAAGAAATAAACTGGCATTTCTTATTCTGGACTAATCACTATTAAGAATGCATATCTGCTGTCAACAAAAATGTGTTCTGATGACTAAAGCTAGTATTGTGTAGTGTGAATTATGAAAAATGTAAATCACTGTCCGTATCCAACTCTTGTGGATCTATCTTTGGCCTATATAAATAAGGAGAAAGAAATTTTAGAGGAATATTGGTATTAAGAATGAAATGAGTGGGGACTTTTGGGATAGCTCAGTAGTTTAAGCGCTTGCACCAGCAGTCCAAGTCAGGCACAAGGATCAGCGGTTTGGTCTCCAATCCCACCCTTAAGGCAGCCTAAGCCAGCCAAATAAATAAATAAATAAATAAATAAATAAATAAATAGAAGAATTAAATGAGAAGGTGAGGAAGGTAGCTCATCAATTGAAGCTCCTGTCTGGCAAGCACAAGGACCTGGGTTCAATCCCTGGTACTGTACGCTATGCTGGCCTGGAACCATGGGGGTACGCTGTCAGCCACCAAAACTGGGCCTGGTGGTACATGTCTATAATCTCCGTGCTGGGGCAGTTGAGACAGGAGGATCAGTATGAGTTTGAGCTGCATAGTGAGATCCTGTGCCAAATGAATAAATAAATATTTTATTTAAAAAATTGAAAAAGAATGGAGTAAGAACAACTACAACTGATTGAAAGTCCTATGTCCTGGAAAAGAAGGCTTACTCTATACTGTCTCTCCTAGAAAAATTTTGATTGTACTGTGAAGACACGTGACAACCTATCCAGCTTGTGGAAGTGACAGAAGCCCTGGCCATTCCCATATACCCACTTATGCTCAGTAACTGACAGCCAATCTATAAGAACTTACATAGATATGGTCTCTGCCATCCCCGTTAGGACAAGGTTTTCCCACTTTTGCTGTGTCTTGTTACTTAGGCTGCAGGGAAGGGTAAGTGGTGATTCAAATGCTATCCTCAGATGGCTCACATCTGAGGGAAAGTTTCCACCCAGCACTGACATTTCCAGGGACTGGGATCCCATGACCTTGCCAACCCAAATTCCCAACTCAAGATCAAATCCTACAGATACTTCTTTGGACTTTAATCACTTGAGCTAATTGTCCAGTCTACATAGTCTAATACATTCAGAAGATGTCACCACAATTCTTTCTGTGACATTTGGCAGTAGTAGAGAAGACATTTTTACTTATCATTACCCAAATAAATCCATCTGCAAGTTGAAGCTTGTACTTGGCACGCTTTCAGCACTTGCATTGGATCTCTCCCCATGCAGTACACATCATGTGGAAGCAGTGTTTGGAAGCCCCATTCTGTATAGCTAGTGTTTGAGGAAAGTATGCGCTTAGGATTCCTGTATATGCTGACTGACAGGTATGCAACTTCTGAATGGAAACAGCATGAGTTGTGAAAATTGAATTAAACAATAAACCTGTAATTGCTTGTTAGGGTACTTTAATTGACTCCTAAGTACCATATGCGAAGCTGCGTGGCTGCAGGAGCCCAATTATAAGCTTTCTTACGGAAAGATACAACTCATTTTGCATGTTGGAAACACAGCCTCCAATTATTGTTGCCCTCACAGAAAAGAATTTTCAAATAGATGAGAAATGTGCAGCAAGCTAACAGCATATACTTAGTCCCTAGATAAACTAGAAACAGTTAGATTCTAAGATCAGAAATGTACAGTTGAAATATGCTCCTTCTGGTTTTCCAAGGCATTTGTTGAACACTAAGGCCCTCTGCATTTCCAGCTAAGTAAAGAAAGTGCAAAGCCACCTAACCCATCATTGAAAATTACTGACAAAAATAAACATTCCAGGATAAAAGAGAAAAAAAAATAAAATTACAAACAATTCATAAATTCGAAAGACTAGCTAATATATGAGCATCTGCCACAGAAGAGAAAGAGAAAATCTTAAATTTTTGCTGCTGATCTGGTCTGGTGTAGCCCAGAAAGGGATGCTGAAAGTGTGATGAAGCTACCAGCCACACTGAGGACAAGCAAATGAAGTTAGCTGTGGCAACACTGATATGTGTTGAGAATCATGGGTAATCCAAGTTATCTTCCAGTCAAATAAAAGTATCAGGGCCTTAGAATGAATACACCACAGAGAACTGGTGTGGAGAAGAAAAACTTGCTCAAAATCCTAAATCCAAGGAGAAAACAATAATTTAAAAAGCCATAAATTATCTATAGGACATCATGTAGCCCGAGGATTGGGTTTACATAACAATGTTTACTGGGACCACCAAACTGAATATACAGTGTAAGTACAGAAAGTGGTTTTTTGTTTAGCAGAACTATAAAACAAGTCTCTTAAAGTATCTCCTTCCTAAACTAGGCCAAATAAAAATACAGTGTAAAAGTGGAGGGGATGCTGAGAACATTTAGCTACAAAAGAAGTTCCACTGCTTCCACTTGAATTTTTTTTCTCTTGGTCCTTGAAATACTGCATTAAAGAAAACCCCTACAAATGGATATAAATTATTACATTCACTAAGACATTCGGCAGCAGTCACTCTAAATGAAGACATGGCAGTGAATATGAAGGAGAGGTCATTGCAACCAATTTATTTAAAATTGATTTGTAATTCTTTCCCTAAATTTTACACCACCTTGGGGTAGCTTCATTTATCTCAGTTGACTTTCTTCCACTAAAATAATTCTGTGGGGGAATAATTGCAAACAAGTATGATATTTCTTTGGGGGATGGTGTGACTCTTCTGGAGTAAAATATTAGCAACAATTATATGCTTCAGAATATACTGAAATCCACCAATTTATACATTTAAAATGTTAGTTTTACTTCAAGAAAGCTGTTATAAAAGTTCATGATTAAAATATTCTAGATTTTAGACAAATGTAATTTCTGAAAAAGAGCCCCCATATTTTGTCACAATATAATGCCAATTACATGCTCCATTTCTATAACCTCTGGGAATCATAAGCACTTACCAGGCAGCAATAAATAAATAAATAAATAAATAAATAAATTAGATTAATTAAATTAAATCATCCTCTAAAAGGTTGTGCAGAGAGTCACTGTATTATCTTTTATGAAGAATGTGCCCATAAATAATTAAAATTTTGTCCCTAATGTAATTATTTTCACATAGTTGTTATTGATAAAAAATTATTTTTTAAATTTTTCCCTGAATTGAGCATAGAAGAGAAAGAGATCCACCTAGGCCACTGTGTTATATTTGCAAAATTAGAATTATGCAGATCACCATTTAGAGGATACAGTCAGTTGAACTATGAAAATGTACAGTAAAATAAATCAAAATAATGTTCTAAAACAGGGCTTACAATGAACAGAGAATATTCAATTTCCATCATGAGAAACCAATATGTATGCATTTGAATACATTTAGAGGGTCTGTGCATTGTTACATAATTCGGTTCCTGTTGTGTTATAAAGAAGGAAATCACCTAACACTCCTGTGAATGGGGGTTCTTCTGCTTTCTTTCTCTCTAAATCGTAACTTCATTACAGGAGCGAACTGATGATGAGATGCTGTCTGGCAGTTCCAAGTCATTTTTCTCACATTCCCAAAAAGATATGACATCAAATTGCCTCAGAAATGCTTCCCACATCTAAATCCTATGCCTTGTGCTGAATGAAGTCCTCAATTCACATTATATAAAAGCTTTTGTCATCTTTTATATATACATGTAGAAAAAATCCTGTGCATTTCATTCTACAGACTATTGCCTATAGCTATGCAATATCCCAGAAGTTTTATGCTCCTCAAGCCCCTATTTTATGTTCATGTGTGAGGGAAATGCATATTTGGCAGGTATAAAAGAATAAATATGCTAATTCATACACTGCAAGTGGAAGGTGATTTATTCTATTTTTGAAGGAATGTGGCAGAATTTACATAAGTTTCACCTGTATCGCTGCAAACAGCTGTTGTGCAACTAACTTCCAAATCAAGAGGAAAAATAGGCTGGCTGTTTAGAGCAGTTTCTTAGATTTGACAGATGGACATGCTGCAGTCACCTTCCGTCCTCCGCAGGAAGGCGCTGTGGGAGCCAGCCGCACTGCTACAGCAAATAATACTCATTTTCTAAAATGTGCTTATTCGTGGAGTGTGAGTGGTGCGATCCTTTGTGCATAACTTAAGTTCTAACTGTGTTTGCTATAAAGTAAGCTATCTGGATAATGAATTCTTTATTATTTATCAGGATGCTAAACCTGTATTGTATAATCATTCCAGTAACAGTAGCTAAGTAACAAATGAGATGTGAAACTCGAATTTAGAAATAATTTGGTGTTCTCCATTGAAAAATAACTGCAAAGATTCAGATATTATTTATCATGATGCTATAGAAAAACAACAAATCAATACAATAGTTACACTTATTTTCTCTATAAAACAGTTCACTACATGTTCTTTTTGACCCAGCTACTAAAAACATTTAAGCCACTTACTTTATCATCTGAAATCATATTTATTTTAATTGCCCCATATTGTACATATTTATGGGTTACAGTAGGATATTTCAGCACATAAATAGAACATGTAATGACTAGATTAAGCAAATGGCATATCTCCTACTTCAGATACGTATTCTTTCTCTCTGTTGAGCAAAATATACTTTGCTAGCTCTTTTGAAATATTCAATTAATTATTGTCAACCATGCCTATCCTACTGTGCTTTACAACATTAGAACCTATTTCTCCTGCAAGCAAAGAATGTTTTTCTAGAAATTATTTCTTCTTTGTTGATCACTGCATGCACTCATGCTTTACATATAATCATGACCACCACCATTATAGTATATTGTCTGTTACAAAGCTGCTGTGGTATCAAGAAGGCATTTGTTTTCATTTTGTTTGGTCTCTGCTTGTACAGGCCTTGCCAAAATGCTACTGAAATTATGTTTATTCATCTTCATATTCTCTTTAGCCTCTTGGAAATCATGTACTTGCTACAGCCTTTATGAAAAACAAATCTGTTATACTTTAATTCTGTAGTAGAATCTCAAACTTAATGAAATCCTATCACAAAACACTGAGTATTATTTGATTCACTGGTTCATATTTTCATCCATATAGACTATATATATTCACCAGACATACCACTTTTGTCTCACATAATTTTTTTGGGTGAGAGACAATTCATTTCATACAATCTGTAGATGGAGTCTTCAGTAGTTATACATAAGAAATACAAAGGAAATTAATTTATTTGAATGCAATGTGAAAGCCTGCTGTGAAAGGGCTTTTCACTCAGAATAATAGTATTTAGAGGGGCCGGCGAGATGGTTCAGTGGTCTAAAGCGCCTGCTTAGGAGGGCTCAGGCAACTGCGGGGACTGCGGTTCGATCCCTGGCACCACATGCTGCGCCAGCGCCACCACCAGGGCAGGCTGACCCAGCCACAAAATGAATAAATAAAGAAACAAACAAACACAACAAGCAAACAAATAAATAAATAAATAAAATTTAAAAAAAAA